>PVIU01030951.1:0-15448 GCA_004026605.1 Ondatra zibethicus | reverse complement strand
AAAAAACAAAAAAACACAATAATAGAAGCCCAGCAAGTACATGATTTTCATCCCAACACTCAAAGGCAGAGGCAGATCTCTGTGAGTTCAAGGCCAGCCTGGTCTACAAAGCCAGTTCTAAGACACACCTGTAAACCATCACTGTAAAGACTGAGGCAAGAAGATTGGAAATTCAAGGCCAACATGGGCTACTTAATGAAACCCAGGAAAGAAGGAAGGGAGGGAGGAAGGAAGGGAGGGAAGAAGGGAGGGAGGGAGGGGAAGGGAAAGAAAGCATGCTGGCCAGCAAGATGGTTTAGTAGGTCAGGTGCTTGTTGCCAAGCCTGGTGATCAATCCCTAGAATGGAGGGGGGAGAATCAATTCCTACAAATTGTCCGACCTGCATATACACACACACACACGCAATGGCATGTGCTTACACACCACACGTAATAAATAAATGTAATTTTTTTTTCAAGACAAGATTTCTCTGTAATAGCCCTGGCTGTCCTGGAACTCTATAATCCAGGCTGGTCTTGAACTCAGAGATCCACATGCCTCTGCTTCCCAAATGCTGGGATTAAAGGTGTGTGCCACCAAGCCTGGCTTAATAAATGTAATTTTTAAAACCTTCCCAAGATGAAGGGAAAAGGAGGGAATGCATTGAAAGTGCTTAAAAGTAAACATTCTCTCACTATTCTGGTAGTCTTTCTGTTTCTAATATTCTTAGTGTAGGTCAATCTAATATAAACCTGTCTCACCTGAACTGCCCTCTACCAGCTGATTGCTTCTCTCCCCAACCCCCGTTGGGGGTGTGGCAGCAGTGGAGTCCTGCCTAGGGCAGGCAGGGGTAGAGGGCATTCCCTGCCTGGCTCCCTGAGTCATACTTGCTGAGAATGGAGCAGACTGTATGTACATGCTGAGTCTGGACCTGAGGCCATGGGGGCAGCGTTGGGACCCTGAGTTTTAGTGTCCTTCCTCTTCTGCTCCCATGGTGACGAGTGGGCAGTGGATGAGGCCTCTCCTCTTCTCCTGAGCCTGGAGGACCTCTTGTCAATCTGTGTGACACTTAGTCCCAGCCTCCCCAGGTCACTGCTGCTTGCCACACTGGGAAGTTAAGAGACAGCATTAAGGCTGGATTTCCAGCTCCTGCGTTTGGGGCTGGGGTGGTAGTAATAAGCAAGGGTCTCAGGCTGCATGGAGCTTGGCTGGGAACTTCAGCGGGGAGGCAAAGCCACCAGAGACCCTCCAAATACAGCCCCAGGACCTGACTTCTCTCTCTGACTATCCCTTCCTTCCTCTTCCCAGTACCAGGCACAAAAGAGCACCCAGAGCTCCAGGTAGAGGACACGGATGCTGATGCTGACAGTCTCCCCCTCATCCCAGAGGAGAAGGTCCCTTCACTGGAGAGACCACCTTCTCCTACCACATCTGATACCCTCAGGGTCCCAGGCTCCGCTGCAGCAGTCCACAGGTTAGCCGTGAGGATTTGCTTGGGCTTTTGTCCTCGTGGTGGCACTAGCCCATCTGGGAAACAGCAGGGCTGAGATCTCCTCTGCCGGTGGTCCTGAGAAGTTCTCAGAGTCCTAGTCCAGACACCCTCAGCTGCAGGACAGGGAGATGCTGCCGCAGAAAGGCAAACATTTGCATATACACTAAATGTGACTAACTAACTAGCTAACTCCTACCCCCTTTTATTTTGTTTTATTCTACATTCAGAGTATTGCTTCCTAAAGCACACACATGATTATAATTGGCAGAGTGCTAGGCCTTGTTTATTTTTCCTCTCATTCTTTTTTCTAGCTCAGGACCTCGCACACTAGTCAAGAGCTCACACTCTCAGCAGCTCTGAACAATTTAAAAACATGTCTATTTATTTAGTGTGTGCATGCGCCGTGGCGTGCATGCAGGGGTCAGAAGACAGCTTCGTGGCACCGATTCTCTCCATCTGCCTTTGTGAGATACTGGGATTGACCTTCGGTCTCTAGTTTTGCGCGGCAAACACCTTGGCCCATGGAACCATCTCATCCACCAGCACCCAGGGCCTCCTTTCTGAACTTAACCACTTGACTGTGTTATCACAGTGTCATGGCTAAAGCGCACAGCCAGACCATCCTCTGGGCCCTTAGCTGACCCTAGTGCCACTGAGTTCAGCACACGGACCTCCATCCTCACAGCTGGGCAAACTCTGTAGCTGCATTCTGTCCCACGAGCCCAGGCTTGCCTGAATTCACAAGCTTCCTGCCTCTGCTCCCCCAGGGCTGTGACTGTGCCGTTACACCTATCCTAACCTCTTTTATTTTTTGTGCCTCAAAGGACCTTTCTATGTGGGTCCATCTGCGTGCTTTGCCATGTTATTCTTATGTGAGGAACACTCACGTTTAGGTTCTAAGCTCTCATCTTGTTCCCTGCTGTTCTGACCCCTCCCTCGACAAGCTAATGCATTGCCTTCGTGTGTTAACACGCCTATCTATGTTCGTGCACTAGCATGTCTATCTATGTTCGTGTGCTAACATGCCTATCTATGTCCCCAGACTCTGGGTTCCATGTGTTCACACTGGGCGTTTTGTGTTTATATGCTAATATGAGTCTTTGGGAAATGGCCATTTTTCTCTTTTACGTTCATTACCTCATGTTTGCTTCTAAGCCATGTGCTGATAGCATGTGCATCTAATCTCAGCACTCAGGAGGCTAGGGCAGGAGGATTACAAGTTTGAGAACAGCTTAGGACACATGACAGGACCCTGTTAAAAAAAATGGGAAAGAAACAGAGAAAAAAACACACACACACACCAGACAGGCACACACAGAGATACATAGACACACGGAAATCATTCCTAACTTTTGTCCTGACCTGCATCCTCCAGGTACTATCTATGTGTTTCTGTATTAACTTACTCTACTCCACTCTAAACAGATCTTTCTCTGAGACTGGGGATGGGGTTTTTGGTAATGTTAAGAAATGTGTTTTTCTCTCTTTCTCAGGTTTTTTAATTCCTCCATAAAGCAACTCATCCCCACTCTTGAGGAAGAGAGTGGAAAAGTCCAGAGAATTAACCCTAAGGATGCCAGTGTCAAATAGTACCAAGGGCCCCGCTGCCCACAGCATACCACCCAGGCTGTGACCTGTAGACCTTCAGCTTTAATCAGACAAGATACTCGTGGCTCCAAGTGCAGCCGTCCGTCTGTGGTCTTCCTGAATGGCAGGGGCTCCCCTGGATAACTTAGCTTCATTATTTAGTTAGAAGTCTAGCAATAAGAACGAGGGGACTATGTTCTGGAGAATGAACTCCATGGCTTTGTCTCACAGCTGAAGGGTGGTATGATATGAGGGTGGGGTTGGGAAAACTTCAGATCAGAAACACGAGGCAGAAGGACAGAAGAACACTTAGGCAGACTTCGCTAAGGGACAGCACCTCTTCATGTCACTGGGTAGATTCAGTGCTGAGTGCTGCTTATGGAAGAAGAGATGGCAGCACTTTAGCGTTTAAGTACTGTGCCAAGGTCGGACTCCAAGTTTACCTGATACTAAGTCCATGCTGTTCGCTTTGGGCCAGGCCACTGAGAGGTGTGCAGATCGAGGCCCCAAGATCAGACTCCCTCTCCTCCCAAGAACCAGCTGGAAGCTAGTCGTTTACTTCCATTAGCTGGCCTTCTCTGAAGGGCATATACCAATCTGGGTCTCCACAGGAAGAAGCTACCTTCTCAGGACGATGACGCCGAAGAGCTTAAGGCACTGTCACCAGCTGAGTCCCCAGTGGTTGCCTGGTCAGACCCCACCACCCCACAGGAGGCTGAGTAAGTGGAGGTCAATATGGAGATCCACGCGTTAGCTATGTAGACTAAGCTGTTGGAATAAACAGGTCCCGATGGCCCAGCAGCTAAAAGGACAGAATTCCTCATATGTTATAGCCACAGCTCTATCTGTGTTTTTCAGGTGAGTGGAAGGCTCTGCTTCATGCAATCATTTAGGGACCCAAGTGTCAGCGACTCTGCTATCTTTGTGCAGCTTATAAGAAGTTCTGGTCAAGACTAGAGAGAGAAAACTTTAGCCACACACGGTGGCACAGGGCTACAATCTCAGCTACTCCACGAGCTAAGAGAGCGAGATATGTCTGATATTGTCAGAAAAAAAAATGGGCTGGAGTGGCCTCCCTTGGGCTCTGCTAGAATCGGAGGCACAGACATTACTCAGCATAGGCCTGGGGTCCTGGAAACCCTTCCTGTTTGGTGTTTAGCCTCAACCATGCTCCCACAGTGCTCAGGACCGTGCGGCCTCCACAGCCAGCCAGAACAGTGCCATCATCAACGACCGGCTCCAGGAGCTGGTGAAGCTGTTCAAGGAGCGCACGGAGAAGGTGAAGGAGAAGCTCATTGACCCTGACGTCACTTCCGATGAGGAGAGCCCCAAGCCCTGTGAGTGGGGGTGGAGGTGGCCACGGACCAAGGAGGGTAGGGTACCCAAAGAACCTCATCACCTACTAATGGAGAGAGTGGCATAAGCAAATGGCTGGGGTGTATGAGAAAAGCCCAGACCCCCAAACTCCAGATTTGGGGCTTAGATATGTACTCAGGAGAGTAAGAAAGTCAAAAGTGAACTTGATCTTCCCACAGTCAGTGGCTTATAGACTCTTCTGCCTCCTTCTCCCATAGGGAAGGGGCTGGGATGTCTATCTCAGGCTGGCTCTCAGGGGTAGTACAGCTGCTCTGGGAACAGCCCCCCCACTCCCGTCTGTCTCTTTCTTAGCCTGACTGTCCTGGAACTCACACTGTAGACCAGGCTGGTCTCAAACTCAGAAATCCTACTGCCTCTGCCTCCCGAGTGCTGGGATTAAAGGCGTGTGCCACCACCGCCCAGCAGCAGGTTGTCTTTATGTTCAGAGGCACACATGCCTTGCTGGGGCCAACTGAATAGTTCTTTTTTTCTTTTTTGAGACCAGATATCATTCTATAGCCCCAGCTGGCCTGGAACTCACCCAGTAGCCCCAGGTTGGCTGGGAACTCATGGCAACCCTCCTACATGCTGGAATTACAGGTGTGAGCCAACGTGCTGCTCTAACATCTCCTTCCTTTAAGGAGTCGTCCAGAAAGGTGATAAATGCCTGGAATCCCTAACACTTGGGAGTCTGAGGCTGGAGGATCACAAGTTTGGGGCTAGCCTGGACTATATAGTGAGATACTATCAGAAACAGAAACAAAGACAGAGAAAGAAAATTTACAAGAATGAACTTGAACATGTTTTCTTTTTTTTAATAGAATCTCACTGTGTGGTCCTGGCTGGCCTCTAACTCACTTTGTAGACCAGGCTGGTCTTGAACTCACTGAGATCCACCTGTATCTGCCTCCCAAGCACTGGGATTAAAGGTGTGTGCCCCTATACTCAGCCCAACAAACAAGCTTTGTGTCAGGGATATTTTCTAGGTTTTTCTGACAAGGGTTGTACACTGGGACTCAAATGCCCATGACAGACTATCAGAGACCAACTTCACACTCCTAACACTAGAAACACAGCCATGTTGGACCCCTAAGAGCCAAGATACAGCATCACAGACCCACAGGAGGCTGAATCTCAGGCAGATAATGGAGCTGAGTCCTACTCTGAGAAGTCTGAATTACCAGGTTCCCAAGTTGGTTGAATCCTTCAGCATTCTGAGTAAGGAAGATGGGAGCATTGGCACAAAATGCCCTGCTCATTAAAGGAGCAAGGAGTCCACTGGCATACAGACACAGACAGACAGATGCACATACATGCACACACACACACATGCGCGTGCATGCACACACTGAGATGAAGTGTGCTTTCAAGGAGCACCTCCTGGCTGGGGTATAGGAAGAGCTGCCAGGGACTCCAGGCTGTTGTGGAAGAGGGGGCCATGGAATCCACTCCCGGGGAGTGTATCGGCTTCTGCATTTAGAGTTTGTGAGCGAATTGTGTGTTCAGAAGTGTGGAGGCCCTGCAGTCCCAGCTCTGTGGGTGGACCCTTTCCCTCATATCCTCTACAAAGCCTCAGGGTGGGTCAGATGGTCACTAGTGTCATCCCACAGCCCCAGCCAAGAAGGCCCCAGAGCCGGGCCCTGTGCAGAAGCCCGCAGAGGCAGAGGCAGCAGCGGAGGAACACTACTGCGACATGCTCTGCTGCAAGTTCAAACGCAGGCCCTGGAAGATGTACCGGTTCCCCCAGAGCATCGACCCGCTGACCAGTGAGTCCCCTCGGAGGGGTCCCCCACATGCAATGCGAGAAGGGTGGCAGGGCCCAATACCATGCACATTCTTGGGTCACAGTTCCTCACACTTTCCAAAATGATTCCACATATCCTTGCCCGATTCTTTAACACAAGTCCCGGGCTAGGGAAAATAGATCACACCCATTTTACAGATGAAGAAGCTGAGGCACAAAGGAATGAACTACCTGAAAAGCAGCCAATTAGGCTCCTCACCTTGACCTTGCTAAGTCTTTTTTCTAAGCTGGCCATGTGGGCTCAGAGCAGGGACAAGGTGGAGTTCATCCTAGTCTAGAGTAGATTCCCATGATCCTCTGTAAGTCCAGACCATAGTCCTCCAGCCCAGCACCCACCCCATGTGCACCACACTTCACAGTTCACACTGGAGCCCCTTGCCTTCTCAGCTGGTGATTTCTTTGAACAGACCAAGGCAGGTGCCAGAGAGAAATATCTTAGTTAAACAGGGAGTCACCCAAGGGTAGGACCCCAACCCTTGGTGTCTACTGGGTTTCTAAGATACCAAGTCATCTCCAGTCTGCCCAGGTATCCGCCCACATCTGTGTCCATCCGTCTGTCCACTCCTCGTGTGTCATTTACTGTTCTGGAATTCCTAAGTCAGAAAATTTATTGTCAAAAACTGTTCATGGGATTGTGAGGTAGCTCGGTAGGTAAATATGCCAGCCAGGACTTACAACGTAAGTTCCATCCCCAGGACCCACACGGTGAAAGGAAAGAACCAACTCCCGAGAGTTGACCTCTGACCTCTAAAATGCTCTGTGGTACCCTTATGCCCCTCCATAAGTAAATGAACGTAATAAAAAAATTTTGATTGGGGGAGGGCTGAAGGAGGGAGGGGAGTGGCAGGGAGGGGAGCAGAGAAAAATGTAGAGCTCAATAAATATCATGGAAAGAAAAAAAAAAAAGAAAAAAAATTTTGAAAGATGGAAAGCAAAACGGGTTTCCACTTAGCTGTCTGGTATCCAATAACGCCACCATGCCCCTCATCAGAAGACTGTGACCTTTTAGGGCTTATCAGGGACCTCCATGCCCACCTATCCACTCATCATCTACCCATCTGCCCATCTGTCTATCTTCCGCGGAGTGAAAGCCACACACAGGAGCCCGGGGGAAGCATCCTCTCTTGCTGGCCTTCAAGCCCATCCCTGTACCCCCTCAGACCTCATGTATATCTTGTGGCTGTTCTTCGTGGTGCTGGCCTGGAACTGGAACTGCTGGCTGATCCCTGTGCGATGGGCCTTCCCGTACCAGAGGCCGGACAACATCCACTTCTGGCTGCTCATGGACTACCTGTGTGACCTCATCTACCTCCTGGACATCACCGTGTTCCAGATGCGCCTGCAGTTTGTCAAAGGCGGGGACATCATTGTGAGTCACAGGCTGCGGGGAGAGGGTGGCCAGGGCCTTCAGGGGACTGACCTTTGATGCTATGACAGGCGACAAGGAAACCCTGAAGCAGCTGTTCACGGTTGTGTGTGTTGGTTCTGTACCTCTTGCATATGTTCACATTATATACATTAGATGCTATCCAGGGATGAACTGTTTCCTGGACCACCTGATAGAGTTAAAGACGTGGTCCGGAGAACAGCATCTGGGGGCTGGTGCACCTGCATCAAAGTCTAGCTGAAGCCCTACCTGAGCTTCAGCATCCTCCTCCATGAATGGGTTGGTAACAGCTCCCCTATGATGCAAGTATTGCTATGAAACTAGATGTCACATGCAGAGTACGGGGCTCAGGAGCTGGGTGCCTCCTGCCGAGGGCACGGTGATGAGTTGCTATATAGAACAGCCTGAGCTGGCCCCTTACTGAGAGGAAACCAAAGCCCTAACTGTGATCCTGCTGGTGTGACCCATGCCCATGATCCTAGGACTCAGGAGGTTGAGGCAGGTAGAGCTGAGTTCGTAGCTACACCAGGCTGTGTAGTCAAAAGCTGTCTTTTCTTGTTTGTTTGTCTTTTGTTTTTTTTTGAGACAGGGTTTCTCTGTGTAGCTCTGGTTGTCCTGGAACTCACTCTGTAGACCCGGCTGGCCTTGAGCTCAGAGATCCATCTGCCTCTGCCTCCCAAGTGCTGGGATTAAAGGCATGCACCACCACTGCCTGGCAAAACCCTGTCTTAAAAACATAGCGGCTTGGGGTTGGGGGAAGGGATAAGAGAAAGGAAAGGAAAAGAGAGGCAGGCATTCCAATTCCCATTTCTGTGAGCAAGTCTTTTCCTAAAACTCCACACCAAGGGCTGGATGTGTAGCTCAGCGGTACTTGCCTAGTTCCTGAGGCCCTGGGGTCCATTTTCACCATTGCAAAGTTAAAAAAAAAAAAAAAAGAGTCCACAGCACAGCAAAGCTGGGGCTTTCTTTCCAAACAGCTTCCAAGTGGCCTCTTCTTCTGAATTAGAGTTTCCTTTGATACTTACTGGTTGTAAGTATCAATGGAAGAAGTCAGGCCATTAACATATAGAAGGGGGCTGACAAGGAGGCAAAAACATATCAGAGAAAGGTTTTAGCCCCTTTCATTATATTGATAAGAATTATGAGGGAGCCAGGCATGGTGGCACACACCTATAATCCTGGCATCCAGGAGACAGAGGCAGGGAGGGTCTTTGTAAATTGGAGGCCAGCTTGGTCTACAAAGGGAGACCCTGTCTCAAAACAAAATGAGTCAAGGTCTCTGGAGAGACGGCTCAGCAGTTATGAACACTTGCTGGTCTTCCAGAGGACCCAAGTTCAGTTCTGGCACACACATCGGGTAGCTACAGGGCATCCAATGCCCTCTTCTGACCTCTGTGGACACCTGCACACACACACACACACACACAAAAATAAAAAAGAAAAATTGATCTTTTATCAAAAAGAATCATTTGATAAAGAAAAAAAGAAAATCAGTAGTGTTATAAAGCTAATTATTAAGCTGTATAGGGTTTTTGAGTGCCATGTAAGGGGGTTAGCTTAGCAGTTGGTAAAATAAAATGTAATAGTTCAGGTCTTGGACATTGTACCATATGTGTTGGGTGCCATAGCAAGGGGTGCCAGGCCAACAGCTGCTTCACAGGCCACAAACGCTATTGTTAACAACAGGCACCATGAATTAAAGTGTAATATGAATCCAAAATCTAGGAGCCTGTGATACCCCGAGACAGCATATGCCAGAAATGAAAGTGTTGGTAATAACCGAGGAGTCGTTGGCCAGAATCCTCCCTAGCCCCATCAGAGAGTTGCCAGCTCCTCACAAATCAAGTGGCTAATCGTCCTGGGAGGAGCTGAGAGTCCCCACTTTCCTCCATCCATGAGATCAGATGCTGGCTGGTGACTCCAGCACAGCTTGTTCCTATGGCTAGCCACCCACCTGTGACCACAAGTCCTTCCCAGCAGTGTGGCTGTATGTGCCTAGGGTGGCATCCTGGATCTCTCTGGTCAGAACTTAATCTAAAACTGTTTCCCCATCACTGTGCCTCCTTCTTCCAGACAGACAAAAAGGAGATGCGTAATAACTATCTGAAGTCTCGCCGGTTTAAGGTGTGTACCTGGAGGATGGGGGTGGGGTGGGGAGAGATGTGCGATTGTTGCTGGGTCTCTGAGGGTCTGGGTATTTGGGGTTCTGTCATGTAGTTCCTGGTACATAAAGGGAGGCTAGTCCCATCTCCCATGGGATCGCCCACCAGGCCGTAAGCCTTCTGAGATAGCCCAGGCTGGGTGGCCCTCACAAAACACCTTTCCATGTCTGTATTTCCACTTTCAAGCAGCACCGGGGCCCTTTACCTTGGTCAGTAACAGCTATACTGGAGATGGCCGCCATGGTCTATGAAGCCACACAGGCGTGGGTTGGTGGGAGGCCTTGTGCCCTCTCATCTGAGGCTGTCCTGAGCATTCTGACCCTTCTCTGGCAGATAGAGGCATGTCCCTTAGCCCCCTCCCCCTGAGGTTCTGTGCCTTATTCCCTGCGGTGCCCCACTGGGATTTCAGATGGACCTGTTCTGCCTCCTGCCCTTGGACTTTCTCTACTTGAAACTCGGAGTGAACCCCCTCCTTCGCCTGCCCCGCTGTTTGAAGGTAAGACTGGCAAGTCCCCGAGGCCTTCAGTTCCCCCGTGCTTGGCATGGGCGCTGCCACCTGGGGAAAGGAAGGTGTCCCCAAGAGGAGACGCTGGGGAGGTGAATGCCCTCCGAGCATGCCTTAGTAAGAATAAGAAGCTTGTTATAATTGCTGGTGACTTGGGGACACTCTTGTTCATCTCTGATTCAAAGGCTTTACTAATTCTAGTTCTCCAGTTCCATGACTTGAATACGGTTCTTATCACCATTTATTTATTTATTTTTGTTTTTATTTTTATTTATTTATTTATTTTGGTTTTTCGGGACAGGGTTTCTCTGTATAGCTTTGAAGCCTATCCTGGAACTTGCTCTGTAGACCAGGCTGTCCTCAAACTCACAGAGATCCATCTGCCTCTGCCCCCTGAGAGCTGGGATGAGAGGTGTGCACCACCACCGCCCGGCTGTGCCCATTTTAAGGGGCACAGAGAGGCTAAGGAACTTGCCCAATGTCACACAGCTAGGCAGGAGTGGAGTCTGGATTTGGATGTAGGTCATCTAGCTCCAACTCCATCCCTACAGAGCTTCTCAAAGAAGGGTCTTCTGCTTTATAATGGACTCCATTCAAAGGATGGGGCAATTGGCCCTTGGAACGGCTGGGTGATTTGCTGAAGGTACCAGGAGTAAGGGTGTGCCAAGGAGGGATTTGAATGCAAGGCACCCATTTTATCAGCACTCAGCGTCATTCTGCAGTTTTATTCTGACACTCACTGGCTGGACCCAGGATCCTAGGAGGATCTGCCATGTGAATGTGGTCAGGACAGATGGCCACTCAGGGCACTCAGGATTCCCTAAACGGACTTTTCTAGACACCCAGTTAAACTTACTATTCCCTTTACATGATACTGGTGCTGTTTCCTAAAGACAGTAAACGGGGAGAATTGCTAACAGGGGGACCATGACAACACTGGTTACCTGGAGAAAGAAGGCAAAGAAGGTTGTCTGGTAGCTGTCTGGTAGGGTAGGAGTCAGGGGCAGTGTGCCACGTCCCCAGCAGGCACAGGGCTACCCTGACACCTTTCTCTCCCTTCTAGTACATGGCCTTCTTTGAGTTTAATAACCGCTTGGAAGCCATCCTCAGCAAGGCCTACGTTTACAGGTGAGAGTTCTCCATGCATGCATATGCACATATGCATGTCAGTTGCGTGTGCACGCCTACACACACACACACACACACACACACACACACACACTCACACATGCCTGAGCCCCCATCCAGGCCTCATGGCCTCTTCTTGGCCCAACCTCCTCTCTGGAAGAATATTAGGTTCATTTGTTTGATAAGATCCAGGAATGTCTTATTTATCTCCCCCACACCCCATCCACTGTGACAAGGCCACTCACAGGTTGGCTCAAGTCACAAGTCAGCATTTCTGTGTCAGTCCAGGGACCTGAAGCCCTACCCTACGGGACCAGCTAGTCCATACTTGGGGGCAAGGTTCCTTGTTCCTATTTCAAGGAGTACATAGCTCATTGCCATTTCTCTGTACACACTGGTCTCCTCCCTGCTCCTCCTCAGATCATATTTCCCCTTTGACCCCTCAGCTTTTCCAGCCCCGCATTCCGACAAGGCTCCAACCAAGTGCCCTGGGTTCAATTCCAACCCCCTCCACAAAGAAAACCCCGAATTGACTCAGTGGTGTATTGGTAGTTGGCTCCACCTTAGAATTAAAGGGAAGCAGCAGAGGAGAGAGAGGGTGTCTGCCCGAGTGACTGGCAGGGCAGGGTTACGCTGCTCCAGCAGGGAAACCTAGGAGGTGGGCTGTCCCTGGGGCCAGGTGTCACCTCCATGGCTGTGTCACACTCTCTCCCTCTGCAGGGTCATCAGGACCACTGCCTACCTGCTGTACAGCTTACACATCAATTCGTGTCTTTACTACTGGGCATCAGCCTTCCAGGGCATCGGTTCCACTCACTGGGTTTATGACGGCGTGGGGAACAGGTGAGCCAGGCTTCCCCAGGGCATCGCATGGGCCTCTACAGTCACAAGCATTGCGTTGGCAAGACAACCTTGTGCCCAAGAAGCCACTCATGGCCAAGGTTGTAGGGCCAAGTTCTCCTTTCCCTGCCATCTCCCTAAGCAAAGGTCTCCTGGGAACTGTGCCAGGAGAGGGTCTGGGCATGAGATGTTCTAGAGAGATCTCAGCATCCCCAAGTCCAGTAGGTTTGGCAAATACACCACACAGGCTTTAAGTGCGAGGAAATATTCAGGGGAGGGGACAAGGACTCATGGATAAAGATATTCCCCATAATGTCATTCGTCATATTGAGAAAACGGAAATGCCTGTTGGGACCCATGAAAGAGGACTGTTGGCGGAAGCGGCGTGGCGCCAGAAGATCTGTGTGATGTTGTGTTATTTTACCTCCCCGTGGGCGACCTACTTTTTCAGACTTTAGCATTTCTAAATGTGAGGTATATGGATAATCCATGCATGTGTTTAACATGATATTTATTTTTGTACAAAATGCTGAATTTGGGTTGAGGATGCAGCTGAGTGGGAGAGTTCTCAGGCACAGGGCCCTAGACTCAAAATCCAGTATCTCAAAGAGAAAAAAAAGTGAATTAACTCACTGGTGTGCTATGCAATTACTGCATCTTCGAACTGAAGAACTGCAACAAGAGCATGTAGTCCTGGGTTTTCTCTCAGAGTCAGCATCAGCAAAGTGTTGCCTATGGCATTGTGCATACATCCAATACAATGTCTGCAAACAGTAAACCTTAGCTGGTTCCCTACTGCCTAAAGCAAGGCTCTGTAATTCATACAATATCACAATGTGATGTGACTCATATATGCAACTTGAAATGTTTTAATAGCCACATTCTAAACATAAAAGGAGGTGAAATTAATTTTAGTAATGTGTTTGGTTAACCCCAATGACAAAATTATCACTTCTACGTGTAACTGCTGGGTTAAGCGTGAGTGACAGCTTGTTGGCTGGACCGTGGCATGCTTCCTCTGCACCTTCCAAACCCTGCGTGCATTCCGCACCCACAGCATGGCATTGTCTGTGCATCTCTGGCCCCTGGCTTCATTGCTTCCTTATGATATACAGATAGTTTAAGTTCTGGGGATAGAGCCCAAGGCCTTCTGTGTGGAAAATAACCTAGATGTTTTTAAGACAGTCTCTCTAAGCTGCCCAGGTTGGCTTTGAGTTCACTCTGTAGCCCAAGTTGCAGGGCTACCAACGAGACCCTGTCTTAAAGCAAAACAAAAAAGGAAAAAAGAAAAACCGACTGTTGACAAAACCACCTAAGTGGGTTTCAGGACATTCTGTTGACTGGCTTCCTGAATGCTAGGGTGCTACCCCGGAGTCTTGTGAAGACCAACAAAACACAAAACAAACCAGTGGGTGTGAGCGTCTGGCTGAGGCCTGAATGCCAGGGCTGAGCCTGCCCCCGCTGTGAAAGCCAGCATGCCAGGAAAGGGGTCAGAAGTTCTAACAGCCCCAGCCTGGAAACGGAAGTGAAATTCGCTGACTATGTCTGCTGTTCTAGGTCGTTTTCTGGCCTTCCTTCAGCTCTCAAAGGAGTCTATGCCCGGAATCTAAGAAGCCCCTTCTCAGTGACAGCCAGATTGGCAGCCGTAGAAGGGACTAGCAGGAAGGAGAGGTCAGGAATCTCTGGAACCTTCTCCCCAAGGACCCAGGGATCTAGGTCTGCTTGCTGACATGCTTTCTTTCCCAGGGGAGTCCTCCAGGGACCCTGGATGTGGGAACAAAGTGCAGTGACAGAAAATTCTTCAAGAAGTTCAATAGCACAAGCAATAACTGTTAGGAATATTTCCTAACCGTGCCTCTCCACCGACACAAAATAATCCCAGTCAGACCAAATTAAAAGATATCCAGGTTTAATTAGACGCCTGAGCTCTCGGTGGCTCTTGGGGGAAACGGAAAGCCGCCAAAGTGGGACCACTGGAGAGAAAGAGGGAAAACCACGTGTTTATTTTCTGGGGAGCAGTTTAAATAGCCTGTGGGAGTGGTCTTGACCTTTCCTGGAGAGGGGTCAAGGTTCAACGGGCACAGGGGAAGGGCCTCCAAAGATGGAGGCCAGAGGCTGGGATTACAATAACTATAAAATTAGCCACTACTTCCTGGGGGGCTGCTGGAGGCCGGAGCAGGGAACCTTGGCAAACCAGTGCCTGCCTATTGCAGTCCACTGTGCTCCGTCTCAGCGTGCGCCATGTCTGTGGGAGATTGTCCCAACTAGAAACATTTAGGGGCCTTTGAGGGCTTTATACCTTCTACCTAGGTGCATGAACCCTCAATTTCCACAGTTGGGTCGTCTAGATGGCTGATAGGGAGGCAGTGGTGGTGGGGGTGGGGAGAGGGGTAAACCAGGACGGGGACAGGACGCGGGACTGCTCATGCGCCCTCTGGTGACGAGTACTGGTATGGCATGTATTGTCAAAGCAAACTGGTCTGTTGTCCTCAGATGTCCAGGCAACTGGTGACAAGGAGCCCTGCCTAAGACCTCCCAGGAAATCTGAGGCAGAGTGGGTGTGGGTGTGCGTGCACACGCACACACGCACAAACACACACACACCCTGCCACAACTCCAGCCGCCTGGGCTCCCTCTCAGCATAAGTACACGTTGAATGCTTGTAGGAAATGTCTGGAAGACATGGGTCCATCTGCTCTGTTCCCCATGACAGGTGCTGGCAGGCACAGGCACTGTGCAGGTCTTGATGGCTGATTTAGGGCCTGGTCACCGCTCTAGCAGTTCGCTTCATCCTCACAGTTGCCTGGGAAGAATGTTCCCATCCTATGCCCATTTTGTGGATGATGAGGCCGGCTGGAGGGAGTGAAAATTGGTCCGCCCTAGAAAGTGGCTCTTGGGCAGTGGTTCTCAACCAGTGGGTTGTGATCCCTTTGGGGGTTGAACGACCCTTTCACAGGGGTCATATGTCAGATAGCCTGCATATTATTTATATTATGATTCATAAGTAGCAAAATTACAATGATGATATATCGAGGTAAATAATTTTATGGTTGGGGGTCACTATAACATGAGGAGCTGTATTAAATGGTCACAGCATTGGGAAGGTTGAGATCCACTGCTCTAGGCTTTGACTGCACCTTGTGTAAGGAGCAGGTGAGCAGAGATGGGAAGGCCCAGGTGGGAAGGTCCAGGTGGGAAGGCCCAGGT
>PVIU01030950.1:0-15461 GCA_004026605.1 Ondatra zibethicus | reverse complement strand
ATGGAAAAAAAAAAAAAAGAAAATAACAAGGCTATCTCCCAAGCTAAGGATGGCAATCAGATTAGAACCAAGAGGCAGCACACCAATTTGGTTTTAAAGTTTGCCTTTTTGTGTTACAACCTTGTGGACAATGTTCCAATAACCATAATAATATGAAAATAAATCAATATGCAAAAGCATGAATTTAACTTCTTTAAATCAATTTTAATTGTGTCATAGTTAGGGCTTCCAATCCTGTAATAAAACATGACCATAAGCAACTTGGTATAGAAATGGTTGATCTTGCTTACATTTCCACATCACAGTCTATTACAAAAGGAAGTCATGGTAGGAAACTGGGAACAGGATCTGATGCAGAGGCTGTGGAGGGTCACTGCTTACTAGCCTGCTCTCCATGGATTTCTCAGCCTGCTTTCTTATACTATCCAGGACCACCTGGCCAGGGATGGCACTTCCCACAGTGAGCTGGGTCCTCCTATGTCAATCACTAATCAAGAAAACACCCTGTAGACTTGTTCACAGACCAAGCTTATGGAGAGGAGATATTTTCTCAATTAATATTTCCTATTCCCAGATATGTCTAGGTTTGTGTCAAGTTGATAAAAAAAACCAGCAAATATATCTCGTCACTTTTATATACCATAAAGTCCTCATGCTCATATATAGAATTCACATTATATGAGAGGGCTGCTGCCATTTCTTTCCATTCTGTTCTCGACACCTTGTTAGTCACTGCTCGAGTCCACCAGCAGAGATATTCCCAAAACACTAATCAACATTGGGGTAGCTCTGCCCTTGATAATTGTTTCTAACCTGAGGTTAGCCTCCTAACCCAAGAGTAACAATTAGAGCTCACACCCACTGAGAGCTTGGGCGCCAGAAGTTGTGCTGAAATACAGTAATGCTTAACATTTCTTGGTTGCTTATTGCCTGGCAGGCACTGTGCTGCTTTCCCTGGATTATATTCTTGTTCTCCTGAGCCCATGACACTGAATTATAATCTTACTAATCCTCATTTTATGTATGCAGAATAATCTGATCCCATTGGGTAATGGCATCTGATGGTTACTCAGGGTAACTAACTCTCTAGTCTGTTCTGTCATGAAATCTGTTGGTTATAGCAACAGAAATAGCAGTGTCATTGAGTCAACTGCTTGCATTAGTACCTACAAAAGCCACAATGGCATTGTGAGTTAGGAACTATTCTTCTGCTGTATAGAGAAGAGAAATACATTTTCATGTGGTTAGAGACCCGCCTAGGTGAAAAATGCAGAACCTCTCAACCCTCAAGTTGCATTCACTGCAAATGTTTGGACCATGGTTTCAGAAAATTCTATTAGATCTGCTGCATTCAGTAAGCAAAGCAACTTTCTTATGGATTTCTTCAATCAGTTAGATTTTATATTCAAATTTTACTTGACTAATAAACAGAAATTTCTTTAGATAAAAAGTATACTTACAGTCTACAATTACATTTGAAGGAGAGTCTCTGAATATGGGGACAAAGCTAGAAGGACATTGTTACCAGTCTTTATTTCTAGTCAACTTTTAAAAACTCAGAACTTTTACTATCTGTGTGTGGCTGTCTTGGGGGAATTCCCAAGAGTATTTTTAGCAAGGAGCAAGACATTCCTTTGTTATTCTTTAACTATTTATTATGTTTCAAGAACAGAGTATCTATTACCTACTGATTTTGAGGGTTGGATATTTCTCTCATAACAGATGGTCTTTTGTTCACGTCTTGATTTCCCTGACTTTTTAATTGCTAATATATGTGTTACTACTAATTATACCTTAGCAGGAACCCCACTCCAGGGAGAAGGAGCTTATGGTTGTTTTTATAGAGAATGCTTCAATTTTTGCAGCTTTCCCTGTGAGCCAGTTTTCAGGCAAGACAAGATTTCACACAATGGTTAAAGGCATAGTTATCTTCATATTGCTTCGAACAAAGAATAAGGATCCAGAGAGTCAATAAAGGAAGGTAGGAAAGCAGAAAAAAATGATTAGACAAGAACACGAAGCACACTGCTGGAGAATAGAGTCATCCACTCCCAGCCTACTCAGGTCCATACTTGAATTCTCTCTCTGCATGCCTGGCCAGTAACCAACCAGCCCTGACTTATACATGACTAAAAATAAAGAGCTATAAATAAAACAGTTGGCCTAGTGCCTGGACATATAATAAATGTAAGCCCTTAAGAAATGTAACAATTGTGACTGAAATGATTGGCTATTTCTCAGAGGGCCACAGTAATACCAGGCAATTCTTCATCATATCACGTTGAGAGGCTTCAATCTACTTGTAGGTTATTCCCTGTGTTTAAAATCAATGGCTACATGGGGAACATAAGAAACCTGTATTTTGATAGTGCTTATTGACAATACGGAAAGCAGGGCCCTTGATTAACTTCTTAGGACTAAAAGGCGAGTCAGTGAGGGAACCCCAAATAGCACACATTTTCTTGACAATTCTTTTGTATTTCCCCATGCCTAGAAGCTTAAAAGATTTCAGAACATAAAGGTTCATGAATACCTTATTTTAGTTTAATCTCTCCATGATACTATTAGATATTATTGTTATAACAAGCTTTTAAGTGATTAAACTGAGACTTACCTAGGCAACTTTAGAGCAAATATTCTAAACTAAGTAATTCCAACACCACAGTCCAAAGTTTCAATAGAGTACCATCTTATTGGATCATATGTATGGTTATGGAGTAAGTGTAGTTTGGGTTAGGAGCAAAAAACTGTAGTATAAAGTATAAACAGGTACTGAAACCACCAATTACAACAACAATCTTCCTCCAAGTAAGTTGCAATGGCAGGAAAAAGCACTTCAGGGAAAGCTTTACAGAAAGGCTATGAAGTGGGACTGGTGTGAAGAGAAAAGAGGATACACAGCAGAGGAAACATGCACGCACGTGTGTGTGCGCGCACACACACACACACACACATACACGCACACACACACACACACACATACTCACACGCACACACACAGGCCCTGGCTAAAAAGGGAACATGATGTGTTCACTTATGGCTAGACTGTAAGAAGCAAAGGAGAAGGCATAGGAAGAAGTGAGTGAGGCTGGACTGGACAGAAAGGAAACACTGAAAAGTACTCTGAAAGACTAATCTTCTGTGAAAGTCTTATAGCCATGTATCCTAAAGCTTCCAGTCAATTTAAACAGCCTTTTAAAGAAATGGCTCCTAGAAATGCAAAGCCATTACCCAAAGACTGACTTTAATGGTAGGGATGCCAGGTACAGGATTGGGGAAAGGAAAATATTTTGGGGCCAGACACATCTTTTGGTAATCCTTTGTATCACATTGTAGAGCTTGCTTAAGAATAGATAAAGACCAACTTTCTTAGTTGCAGACCTGAGCTGTTATTATTTATTGGAGTATATGAAATGTTCTAGTCTAAGCCAGATTTTTTCTTTAACTCCTGGTCTTTCAAATCTTTTATATGGCATCTTCCTCTTGTCTTGGTACTTTATTTCCACTTTTCTTCATTTTACCTTTTCCCCTTCCTATGTGGCCTCTCACTTGTTGCTTCCATTTTCCTCAGCCTTCACACACTTCCTATTTGCTATTATGGGTGGCTTTATTATACTTGTAATATACCTGGCTATACCACCTCTTTGATTTGCAATCTCCTTTTAGTGATACTTTAATTGTACATTGAAGGCTTTTTGTCTTTTGGTTTATAGAACTTAACTTTCTGATACTTGCAAAGGCTATTTTCTTTTAAAGAACAAGTCAGAACCTTAAATGTGTAATTGCTGGATCAGATATTCCTTTTTAAAAGGTAATGTTCTTCCCTCTTCTGTACAAATAAAATGCATACTTTTTTTAGTATGGAGTATAAATTTATTAGAACCACAGCAAGCTTTCATTTTAAAATTCCTGTCTTCTGATTTGAGTTTGCCATTTCTTCATAGATACTCTTCCAATAGTTTCGGTAGAACATTATCTTGGAAGACACTCAGTTCTAAGATAAAATTTAAGAGCAAATGACATTCTAGCATTTCCATGCAGGTGACAGAAATACCCAGTATGTATGGCTTACTATGCAAGGTTAGTTAAGTAATATCAAATTAGTCAAGGCAGTTGCACTCTGTGTATCAGTTGTTTTCAATCTAATTAAGAAGATAAAACAAATACATATAACAACTTTTAAAACAAAGCAATACATACTGACATATTAATAGCATACTATGAGACATAATAGAAAGAAAGCAATCAATATGCAAGAAAAATCATCTTCGAAAATTTTTAAAGGAGATATGGCTTGAACTGAGCTTTGAAAGATGAAAATTATCAGTATGAATAACAAGAAGACAGTGGGTATTTCAATGGAAGAAAATTAAAAACAAACAAACAAAATCTCCCACAGAGATGGTTTTGCCACACAAAGGAGCATCATTATTAGAGATTTCTGAATCCCTATCTTCTGGAATCCTCTCTCATTAGCAGAAAGCAAACAATGAAGTCTCTCTTCCTCCATAAAATAGAATGTTTCTGTTCTAGAGTCAAATTTATACGATGCCCCTGTCTCCACTTAGCAGAAAGTAGAGTCTGTATTTCTAAAAGGTTTCTTTCAATATGAATCTCTTAGACTGTTATGAAGCTCTGTAAGGACACCTGCTCCCTACTACCATGATAATCTTATTCTTTTCTGTGGTCACAGAGCATCAGATACAGCTGTGTTGTCAGAGACTCTGACTCAAGCCATGAGACCCCTTACATGTATACTTATTTCCTTTTGTTGAATTACAGCTTATTTATAATACCTTATTGAATTCCATTCTTTCAAGTTACATTTCAGCAACAGATGGAAGTAAAAATAACAAGACCTCTACTCCTCAAACTAATGCACATCTCCATAACCAAGAGAGGATGAATATTTGAAGGGAAATGTCCAAAAACACATTTGAAAAATGTTCCACAGTTGATCAGTCATTTTGGCTGGGCATCTTGGTCAATTGATTTTAGCAGTGTTCAAGCTATAATGACACATTTCTTTCTAATAGAAGAATTGAATGTGGAAAAATTAAAAATTAGAGAAACTACAATAAAAGAAGATTCAAAAATCTGATTTTTGTCTGATTAACCTAAGTCCTTCAACCTACATCTATCTTATCTTTCACATAAATCTCATATAATTTAATATAATTACATTTTATAATCTCTTTTGGAGCACATGTATATGCTCATATGTGTGAAAGAGAGAAATGGGAATAGCTTTGCTTTCTTGCCCAGACTAGTTCTATAAGTTAGTATAAAGATGGTTACAGTGTCTCCCATAACATGTGCATTGACTTACTCTTGGGAATATATATTACTTAAAGCATAGGACAACTGAATACAAACTTGTAGCTAAGATCCTAAGATTCTAGGAAGCCCTAATGCCTTTTGTTTGTATATAATGCTGTATACAAACCACTGTGTAGTCTTCCTTGTCAAGGGATTGTATATCATTTCATGAACTAGTATGAAAGCATCCATCCTCTCTCCTCTTTCTGTTATGTGCTGATTCATGCATCTCACACAGAAAAAGAAGAGGTGTCACAAGATATATCTTCTTTGTTTTGATGCCCAGCTTCTGACACCATTATTTACACTCTGTATTAATCACCAGTAAATCTTTGCCTATGTGAGGCATCACATGTTCTACTGACATTCAGACAGTGTAGACACGCCAAAGTTCCCAGTATTACAGTAAAACTTAAACAAAACGCTCTTTCATTTTCTCAAAGAGTATGTAAATCAAATGTCTTCAAATGATATAGCCTGTGATTAAATTTTATTCCCTAATAAATCTTATAATTTTTAATTATAAGGGCTACTGGGTTTTTTTTTTATTTGTTTAAAGGTGCATCTGAAGCTGGTTACTTTGTTTTGTTACAGAAATCAATGCATTTTAACAATCAAAAGAGTAGCAGACATTACCCCCCTACTAATGACACTATAGCAATTTCACTATGAGATGTACACTTAAAAAACACGCATTTCCCTTCAAATAAAAAAAGTTGGTGATCAACTGATGATCTGATAAAAACAATATTGTATATCCACCCAATACAATACTGTTCACCTGAATGAAGTGCTGATTCATGCTATAACATTGATGAACCTGATTTACATCATGATAAATTGGGGGAGGGGGCACTCACATAAAACCAGAGATTACATGATACATTTAATAAGAATTGTCCATAGTAGATAAATCCATAGCACCAGTAAACATAATCCATAGGGTTTATCTATGGTTGCTTATGGTATTAATGTTCTAACTGGATAATGGTGATAGTTATAAAACTGAGTAAATTTACTGAAAGCCACTTAATTGTACAACTGCAGTGAGTGATTTATGTGGTCTTTAAATTATGCCTCAGTATACGTGGTTTGAAGAAATGTAAAGCAAAACACTTGAGGAGACATAATAAAACTTTGAGAATTAAATAAAATGCTGATGCTATTTTCAAATGGTTGAATATATAATACATATCACTCTTTTAGCTCACCACTTTATATGAGTATCATCTATAAATTTCACAATAAAATTGTGAGTTATTAACACCACCTTCACTCATGAGGAGACAGGCTCATATAGGTGTAAAAAATTGCCATGGCTATACAAACAGTAAAGGGAAGAATTAGGGTTTAGAATTTAAAGTATATGTCCTTAACTGCATGCTGTAAGATTCAAATATATTTCTTATTTTTACCTTGCATTCCTTTGAAGATCCCCCCTTCAGATTTCTAATATGACACATTCCAGCCTCTATCTCACAGCAATATCATTGAGAAAATAATATGCTCAAAGTCTCCCTATTTCCACTAGTCATTAGCATAAGGTTTTAAACAAACAATTTTTAGAATAATAATTTGAATGATATGGAGAATTTTTGTTACAGAGATGGGACAATGGAATAGACCTATGCTAATTTTGAGCTTAATTTTTTTTCTAATATTCTATAAACATTCCTAATAATATCTTTTTTAGTTCATGATTTTTTTTCTGGCCTAGGTCATAACAGCAAATGCTGTGCAGCAGGCCCAGAGTTACTGAAAATCCATCTGGAAACATTTCTTGAAACATTCACAAAGATATGAGACTAGATATATCTATGATGAAGCTATACAAATGATTTTTACTGAGTATTACTAAAGGATCTTCAATCTGGAATGTTATTGAGGTGAAGGAAATGGCCAATTCCTACAGTAGTCCATTAAGCACTAATACAAACATGAAAGGGCAGTAAATTAGCTTCCTTCTGGCACTAATTAGCAAATGAAAAGTTCTGGTATAAAGGAAATAAATAATGATTAAAAAATCAAACGCGTACCTTCAAATATTATGGCCTGTTATTGTCATAATAGGCCTGCAAATGAGCATCTTAAAGTCCATCCCAGAATGAGAATAAAACTCTTGCAACACAGTAGAAAATCAAACAGGCAGAAATGTGCTACTGCCAAGGTGTCAAGTGCTATTTTTGGAAAAAGAAAAGCAAAGCCCTGTATTTGTTTTACCTCAAATTGGCATTTCTAGGCTAATAGGGTGTGTTGTAACCTTTAGGGAATGCAGTCAAGTATGGAATTCCTTAGTTACTCTGGAGACCCACCATTTCTTAAACCAAATTGACTGAAAATGAGAAGAAAAATACAACTCTTTGCAGAAGAGATGACAAAAAATGGGAATAAAAATCAAATGAATATCTACTGATGGTTTGGCTCTCAAAGCTAAATTTCTGAAAGGTATATAGCAGTTTCTGCAAGAGCGTGGTAGTTAGCCAACATACTCACAAGGAAAATATTCCATTCAAAGCAATATTGGAAAGTTACATATGAAACAGTATTATAACATAATGAAAACTAGAATTTTTATCATTTTAGGACCGTAATTGAAAAAGTCTGTGCACACCACACAATATTGACTCCATACAATATTGACTAGTGTTGATTACTCAAAGCTCTGCACTGGCAGGCATATAACTGATGACGTCTATTTCTGGTTTAAAAGCCTAGGTGATAGTTTCTGCTTCACCTGTGCCACCTACAGCATCTAGTAGAATGGTACCAGACTTCATATTACAAACACAATGTTGCCAACAGACGTTATTTCCTTACATGTCCCATGTAAACACCGTTGTTCACATTGGGACCAAATCTACCTGAAGCAAGATTGTGAATCAGGCTATTTACATAACTTTTTCTAGAGTCCATGTTGTTGTAGCTCCACTTACTTGCACTAGGGACCTTAGACTCTCAGTGTTTTCATCTTTATTTCTTTACAAAATTGGCTCAGACACTTCATTCACACTGAGCTACTATTGATGAATGAGTAGTGAATGTGGAAGGTTTGGTATACTAGAAAATAATTTAACTTTCACATCATTGAATTTTATGTGCTAGTTGAGAGGCAGAAGTGAGGGAAGAAGACAAAGACCATTCCTGATGCTGTCAGTTGTAGATTATATAGGCTATCTCTTCCACATATAAACTGTGTTTCCCACAGGAGGAAATATAGTTAGTTTAGCATCAGCCGAGGTTCAGTAAACGGTAACTACAAAGTATCTCCTTTGGAAAACAGTTGTCTATAAATGGGTTTGTGGATGTAGGAAAGAAGCTTTCCCTCTTCACAGATGCCACTGTGAAGGTCAGGGTTGTTCTCACTAATCATCTCATCGTTAGTGAACCACCAAGTCACTTTTGAATTTTCCAGATTTTTCTCTGCTGTCTCTGTCTTCCTGAAACTTTCTCCCCTCACTTTCGTCAGATAGCTGAATCATTTGGGAATATATCTACATTATCAGTTAGCATCCTCATTGTGATTCTCCCCAAATTGCTCTCAAAGAAACAGAGCATGTCAAAAGACCGTAATTGTGTACTAATTAAACATTGTATCCTCTTCAAAAGACAGGCACTGAGATCTAGTGTGTATGGTACTATGCTCAGCATGAATCATTTTCCATTGACACTGGTAGATTTTATGACTAGAATCTTAGCATCCAAAGAGATTGATGGGTTTATTGTGACCAAATTTACAGACTATATACTATATACTGAAGTCCCATTGCTGAGCCTATGGAGGAACTATTCTTTCTTATTTCCTCCGAAGCTTGAAAGATAGTTTAATAAATGCCAAGCACTTTTCATTAGTCAAGGGAGTGCCATTATCTTCTATAATTCAATACAGGTCACTTGACTTCTTTTAGGTTTATATCCCCTTCACCCAGCTTTGTGCTTGTTTCAGCATCTAACTATGCCTTTCAACTACTGGAGAATTAAGGTTACATGTTTCTGGCATGGGTGAAAGGTAGTTGTGAGAGTAAAATACATAATAAGAAAGGTATTTGCCAGCTAGACTGCTTTTAATTGGCA
Organism: Ondatra zibethicus; assembly: GCA_004026605.1. Taxonomy (NCBI): domain Eukaryota; kingdom Metazoa; phylum Chordata; class Mammalia; order Rodentia; family Cricetidae; genus Ondatra; species Ondatra zibethicus. Next base: position 6,071 of record PVIU01030950.1, on the reverse strand, counting down.
GACGACTCCTTCACAAAGGACTGTGATTGTAATCAATAGATTCATAATCAACTAGATAAGGGTAAAGAACCATAGGTATATTTGAAAATAATCATTGTGGGTCTTTGTGCTAAATACATTACTCTAAGCCATACGACGCCATCTTGTTCCTCTGGGAAAAGAACAAAGATTTTACCTACGAGCTGGTAAAAATAGGGGTGATGGCAAAGTGATACAAGAGCCCAAGAGTTTCAGTCTCAAAAACTGTTCCTTTTTGGCTCAGTCTTAAAAACAGTGCATCTCAGGGTTACTGTGAACTTAAACAGCCAATAATCGGTTAACTCATTTCTAACACTGTGGGATTTATTGCTTAGATGCCTAGAGTAATTGCCTGGGATTTAGCATTTGATTCCTTTAGTGGGGTTCAGAATGGTAGGACAAACCATGCATATCTTTCTTGAAACGTCAGAACAGTACTCATCTTCTGATGGTCATATCAAAGAAGCAGTTGCTAATTAATTTAATCAAACGCGTGTTTTAAGTTGACAAGAAATGTCCAGCATTGTTTCTTCATCTATGAATTGTTAATTTCACACATACAGTTTATTTGCCAAGTGATGTGAATTTCTGTGGGATATTTGCCCTCAGGCACTCATTAAGGCCAAAAAAAAATTAGTCATAAAAAAACTTATTCCAAATATCCTTATCCTTTCTGCAGTACTTCCGATAAAAGTTCAAAAAGTAAGAATGACCCAAATGCCCAGTAACAGGGAAAACATAACATTCAATATAGTTTCTTGGAATGAGGAGGATTAACAGCTAAAAATTGCACGAGCAAATAATGCGTAATATAATCCCATTAAATTTTGAAGTACTGTATCTTTTAAAGTGACAAAACACCAAAAATATACATTAGATAAATATAAATGTCCCCTATATGTCAGAAATCTCAGAATGAATTTCTTTCAGTTCTCTTGTCCCTCCATCCTTTCAAAATATAAAACCTCACCACCCTGAGAAATAGACGTCATACCCCTTGGAGGGACAATTTCCAAAATTTTGTTCATTCCTTAAAGGCAATAATATTGTACCTCTTGTTACTTGAGAGAAACTATATACGATGTTAGTTCAGATAACATAGTCTGAAAAGGCTACAAAACTCCCCCTCTCCCATTAATAAAGCTAAGAGAGAAAATCTAGATGATTCAGTTTTGATTACTTTATGAAGAATTTAATATCTCTTATTGAGGATTAAACTTTACAAATGTAACACAATCTATTGAAGAAAGAGGGCAACAAATTAGATAAAAGAAAGAAAAAGTGTTTAAAGTGGGATTAGTAAAGTGCGAATTACAATAATCTGCATCAAATAACAGCTAGATCTTACTCAGATCCACATTGTATTGGCTAAATCAGCAGGAGGACTTGAGATTCTGCAGCCGTTAAGTTCCAAGTGAATTTTGTGTTGCTGGTCAATGAAACATAGACAAAGACACGTTTACAGAAAATCAGAAAGGTTGTTTTTTTTTTTAGTATTTCCATCAGCATATATTAATTGTACATAGTAATGTGTTTCCCTGCCACACTTTAATATATTAATGCATTTATATATACTGTGTTTCATTGAGTAGGCTGGAGTGTTACTGATTAACTACAGTAATCAGTTTCACATTAAATTCATTAAACCTTTATTTAGCACTATCTAGTGTAAGACAATGTAGGCAGCTACATAAAGTAAAATCTCTGTCTCCTTATTCAGCTTACAGTCTAGATGGAAAGCCAATATTTACAAGTGGATTTCCACAAAATCACAGAAACGATCTTCCACACTCAGATCTGGATATACCTGTATGCAATGTGGTATTTTAATACTTTCTTAGGATGACCCAAAGGGAAGTTATACTGAGAAAAGGGGAGGAAACACTGAGGGAGTAAGTGTAGAGTACACATAGGTGGTACTTTATTTCACATTCTGAAACTATTTCACAGGTGACTTTTTCCCATTAACATTAAACAAAGCAACTTTCCTCCCTCACCTCATTGAAGGGCAGGAACATTTTAACCTTATACCAGATGTGTAAATTGAATTTAGATACCATCATCTCACATTCTGCATACGAAACTTCACAACATGTGAGACAAGACTATGATGAATCCCATTTTAAAGCAAATTTGCGTAATATCCTGAGACTAGAGTTACCACAAAAAAAACTTAATGAAATGAGAAGAAACAAGATTTAAAGTCTCCACAGATTTTTATCCTTCGATGAATTTTGAACATTTCATGCGAACATAATTTAATGAAAATAAAATTATATACCTGAAACTTTAACTGTACAAGCTCCTCAAATTTTTCATCCTTAGTTCAATTTTCATTGTTTAAAATGGGTAGGATTCTAATAAAAGTAAAATTATATTGTTGAAATCAGAGAGTATGTCACCAACTTTTATCATAAATTTAAAATGTTCTTATCTCACTTCTTGTTTCTGGTGCACTGTAAAAACGCTATATTTACTTCCTGAATTGTAAAAATACTTTTAAAAATAATTGTTACTTTCATATTAGTGGCATTCACCTTTAAAGCTATGACTGAAATGAAGCTGGCAAAACCGATCCCTACTGATATTCCCCCTAGTCTCGAATCAGTTTATTCTGAAAATTTACCTTTTAAAATCTAGACCTACATCTTGATCTCTCTCCTTTTTTGATGACTTGGAGCATTAAAATTACTTTACTGGGAAAGACACATATGCTGAAAATAGGGTATCAACACATTCAGCTAGAAATCATATTGTTTGCTGTTTCTGGTATTTGATAGGTTTTCTGAAAGTGTACTTTAGTTTTAAGTTAATGACTGTCTCTCTCTCTTTGTGCATGCGTGTATGCATGGGCATGTGTGTGTGTGTGTTTGTATGTCTTATGTCTGTGTCTGTCTGTGGGTGGGTGTGTGCTATGGTACATGTGTGCCATGATATAAGTCAGAGTACAACTATTTGGAAGGGGGGGTTTCTCCTTCCACCTTAGTTTTTGGCAGGGCCTCTCTGGTTCGTTTTGTTCCTATATTGAATATTACAGGCTAGCTGGCTCACAAGCCTCCAGGCTTTTTTCCTGTCTCTAATTCCAAACTGACAATAGGAATGCTGAGATTACAAACACACAGCACCTTCTCTGGCTTTTTATAGGAATTCTGGGAACTGAACACAAGTCCTGAGGCTTATACAGCAAGTCCTTTTATGCCTTGAGTCATCTCCCCAACCCCTTGATATAGCTAATTATTCCCTTTTCTTAAGTTACATTTCTACAATGTCTTTTTAAATTTTTGAAATAAGAGTGGACATAAGAAGAGGTACATTTGATGAATTAATACCTAACAACTCTTTGACTAGTGGTTGCCACAGAGAAAGCATTCAATAACGTTATTTGTTGCAACAATTAGTACTTCACCTCATAGAGGAGAATAAGAATGAATTCTGCAAATACATGTGAGAATTTGTGAGGATGCTGGAAGGAGAATGAAGAAAGTAAAGAAGAACAATATGCATAACAAGTATGCTTAGACAAACGGCTAAAGCTTTGAGTTGGGAATCACATGCAAAGACGTCATACATCAGTCCCCAACAAATGTTCCAGTTAGAATTTGACAATGTTAATAGAAACCTGCTCCAGAAAAAATAACCTACAGAAAGTGGGTGGGAATCATGCACCCCATAACTATATCAGGTACTAATTGCTGAAGGAGGAGGTGTCATTTTCTCCAGTAATGTAGTTACTGATAAGTTGCCTGTGGGCCAGTTAATAATCCCGTATCTATGTTCACACAGCCAACCCTGATTAAACATAGTGGGACACATACACAGACAGACAGACAGAGATTTGAAAGCGGGAGGGGGATATGTTGCAAAGAAGAAAAGTTTCAGTGGGACAAGGAGGATTTCGAGAGAGGGAAATAGGGGTGAAAATGACAAAAACTCATTATGTGTGTGTATTTATGGAACTGTGAAATAACTAAAACAAAAGTTTTAGTATAGTGAAAGAAATTATGTACTGTTACACAAAAATGAAATAACTTTAAAATATTTGGAGTGTGTGTGTGTGAAAAAGAGAGAGAGAGAGAAAGAGAGAGAGAGAGAGAGAGGGTGAATGACACACAGAGAGAAATCACAAATAAAACAATTATTTGATGATCAGATTTTATTCATTTTTTAGCTATTGATAGTATCATAGACTAATAAAAATTAAAAAAACATGCCGTGTGCTGATTTTAGAACAGGTGTGTAATCTATTAAATTGAAAGGAACCAAGGAATTTGGACTTTAGGTATACTCTAGGTAATTTTCCTATTCAACATGAATATAAAAGCAAATCTGCTATATTTAAATACCATGACAAGGATGAGAAATGAGGAACATTTGGAAAGCCTACTTATCTTTCCATTATGACCAAAACCTTCATCTTAATTAATCATTCCATTTTATCATTAATTTCAACAACTCTTTGTTACATGCAAGATTCTTAAACTTTCCACAAAGAAAGGACCACAACATTACAGATGAAGTAATATTATAAAGGAACCCACAGTCTGAGGTCATCAAAATTGTGAGCTTTCTATAGCATTAAGAACATACTTTCTTTTCCTTCAGTGAATCTTTCTTTAAATTACTGTGCTTTTGTTAAGTTCTTAATACTAGAGTCTCATGAAAAATGTCCTTTTGGTACAGTATTAACACATAATGGCATTAGTGTGTTGGTGTATTGCAGAGTTTGATATAAGGGCTACTGACATTCTTCATTCTAGTAAGGAAAATGTTACATGTAAACAGCACAGATTCCACTGCAAAATAAAGTTTGTGATTGTTTTTCCCAGGGAGTTCATAGACCATCTTTTAAAATTTTTAACTATTGAATACCTCCTGACATGAGAAAGGTTTCTAAGACTTCACTCCCCAGAACAAGGCGAAATTTCAAATTATGTAAGGCACAACTTCCAGATCACAAAAGGTATTATTTAAGTGGAGTTTGTGTCTGCCTATCATTCAGAAAAGAAAAATTGTGAAACGGACGGGCTTTCAAGACATCTTACATATGGCGGCTCTTCTTTTCATTCTCCCCTTTTGTCAGCCTTATCTTTATTTCACACTCAAAGTAGTGCTGTGGTATTTTCCTGTCTCCCTGTAAACTTGATGTTTTATTCCTTGAATATATCTCCTTTTGTCCTGCCATGCTTTTTGCGTATAGCAGTTCAGACACAGAAGGCCTCTTTAGCTCCTATTATTTTTTATTGGTGGATGACAGACAGAATCCTTAGAACTCTATTGAGGGACCTTTAATGCTTTGCATTTCTATTCTCTGCCGTTTCCTGCATGCCCTCATTCAATTTCACACAGCCCTTGCTGCAATCTTCCCAGATCCGTTCTGCAGGAATGCAGCACTTTTCTTTTTAGCTCCTTTGCTTTCATTTTGTTCGCAATTACAGAGCTAACTAGGTTCTGACTTCTCTTCACTTCAGGAATACCCTGCCCTTCCGCATCATCTTTTGCTCCTTTGATATGCAAACCTGACACTCTCAATTGCTTTCATTTTCTTTCCCAAATTTACTTACTGTGTAATAAGAAAGCCCTTTACCATGCCCTTGTCACCTCCATTGCTGAATGTATCCATCTACTAAGTCCCCACAGTTAGAACAGCAGTCGTCAATTGATGCTTGAATGCATTGACAATATATTGCAGACAAGTACAAAATTGTCAAATATTAAAAAATAATGTAATAAAATGGTACCCAATTTACACATCCAGTTTATTATTCTTTGAATTAACACTTACAAAATACCTTTGTTTTGGCTTGTCTCTTAGAAAGTACTACAAAATACCTTTGTTTTGGCATATCTCTTAGAAAGTTCTTATTTAATTTCTATTATCACTGTTTGATTTGGGGTGTTAATCATTTTTTTTAATTAATTTATTTATTTTTTCCATACATTGTTTTGTTTTATTTTTTCCATTCAAGAACATAATTAAAGAAATAAAATTTTCTTTTCCTTTCTTCCCCTTCTCCCGGTCCCCTCCCACTACCCCCCACCCCTCCTCCCTCCCC
>PVIU01030949.1:0-15511 GCA_004026605.1 Ondatra zibethicus | reverse complement strand
GCAGTTTGTAAGTCACTTTCTTCTGTATCCTTCAGAATGTCTGGTACATTCTTTCATGAAGTAGGAACCCCAAAGGACTGTCTCACTTTTAGGCAAGTGCAGCAGTTATTTTTCTTTGGGTCCTAAATGTCCAGTTTATACAGCATAACAACAAACAGTCCAGGCAAGAACAGTTTCTTGCCCAAATGGCTAGCAAACTCCATAAGGAGCCTCTTTGATGTCTATCTTCCTCTTGAAGTTATTGGTGTTACCAGGAGCAGATGTGTCTCATTGTCATGAAAAGTCCTAAATTTTTAAAACATTTAAATGCCATATTCTGTAAGTCATTGAAAGGTTTGAAGAATACTTATATATCTAAAATATATCTCTTTATATCTAGAAAACCCAACCAATTTCTGTGATTATTTACCATTTCTTTTTGTTTATTTAACATAAACTTTATAGTTGAATTTGATCCTTCTATAACTGCTTGAACTACATGATTGTGTGGTATGCCTGTAATATGCTTTATATTATAATAAGCAAAAAGCTGTTTCATTTTCTTAGGGACATATGCTAGAAAATTGTCTGTTTTTATTTGTGTAGGTATATCCGTGATGACCATAACTTCTAGTAAATATGAGATTACCAAATCAGTTTTCTCTGAACTCAAAACAGTTGCACATTCAAAACCCATATCAGTTGTGTAATATATATATATTTAAATTTTCCAAATTCTACAAAATGGAACACATTTATCTGTCAGATTTCATTCCTTTGACTACCCTGCAGGTAATGGTGTTTGGTTGTATAAAGAACAAATAGGCCATTTTCTTATAATTTCCCTGGCCTGTAGCCATGCAACGGAAAAGTTCTTTTTTATATTTTTGCTATTGACATGTTTTTATTAATGAAATTCTGAGGCTTTCAGCACATTTCTAATCAATAATTGATCGATTTCTGCATTACCTTGTGCTAGAGTATCTGATAGACCCATAGGGATTGGTTGTGTGTTATGTATTTGGAATAAAACCTACTCCTGATTATATCTTGAATGTGAATGAGTAATCAATGCAATTGTGTGTCATGTGGTATGAATTCAGCAGTTTCAATATGCAAAACAATTCAATCTGCAATTGCAAATTGGTAGCAATGTTGAGAGTTTTTTTTAAATTCCATAGTAACATATAATTTTGACTTTCAGACAGAATCATAAGGGCTTTGTTCCACCTTATTCAAATTCTCTGATTTGGAACTTTTATTTCCTAATTTATCTGCATCAATATAGAATGTTATTGGTGTGTCCCATACAATGTGAGGGAGGATCCAATTAAATCTTTCTAAGTCAAATTTTCTCATTTTGGGGAGAGTTGTTGTTAATTTCCCCCCTAAAATTATTACAAGCTCTTTGTCAGGGTTCACGTTCTTCCCACTATATTTTAATTTCATCATTAGTAGGATGTATTGTAATTTCTGCTGGATCTATTTGGGCTAATTGACAAAGTCTCATTTTTCCTTTTATAATTAAATCAGAGACCTACTCCACAAAAGTTTTAAATTTCTTACTTGGTTTTTGTGGTAAATATGCCCATTCTAAAATAATATCTTCCCTCTGCATTAAAATTCTTGTGGGGAAATGTTTGGAGATTAATATTACCAGAATGCAGTTAAGATTCAGATTCATATGATCCATAAGTCCCTCTTATAATTTCACTTCAATTAAAGTCAATTTTCTCTCAGCTTCAGCTGATAATTCCCTAGAACTATTTAAATCTGTTTCATCATTGAAGTTTTCTATAAATTAATCAAGTTACGAGTTTCCATCCCAACAGTGGGCTGGAGCTTGGAAATGTCTCCTATCAGTTTTTGGAAATCATTAAGAATCTGAAATCGATCTTTTTTAATTTGCTCCTTTTGAGGTCTAATTTTCTTCAAAACTATTTTATAACCAAAATATTTAATAGAATCTCCTCTTTGTATTTTTTCAGGAGAAATTTGTAATCCCCAATGAGGCAAAACTTTCTTTACTTTTTCAAACATTCTTTCTAAAGTATCTACATTTGAATCTGATACCAAATGTCATTTATATAATGATAAACTATAGATTCAGGAAACTGCTTACTTATCATTCCCAATGACTGGCCTACAAAATATTAGAACAGGGTGGGGCTATTTAACAGTCCCTGTGAGAAAATCTTTCAATGATATATTTTAGCAGGCTGAGAATTACTATAACTAGGCACTGAGAAAGCAATTTTTTCTCTGTCTTTTTCTTACAAAAGTATAATAAAGAAACAAATTTTTAAATTAATAATTATAAGAACTATAAGAGATCATCCTTTAGTCAATAGGGAATACAAAGGAATTCCAGATTGTAGAGTGCTGATTGGTTGAACCACCTTAATAACAACTCTTAGATATGTTACCATTTTCCATTGTCCAGATTTCTTTTTAACAACAAATACAGGAGAATTCCAAGGGCTGGTTGATTCTTCAATGTGCTGAGCATCTAGTTGCTCCTGTGCCAGGTTTTCTCAAGTCTTCAGTTTCTCTACTATGGAAAGTCATTGTTTAACCCATATAGGTTTCTTAGTTTACCATTTTAAAGGTAGGAACATTGATTTTGCTACTTGTTCTGTGTTTTTGTACAGCTTGAATGGTTGGTGACTGTTTTTATAGTACCTTATAATATCCTTCCCAGAAACATGAGTTGGTGTATTGTCTGCTTCTGAGACTGCAGAAATTTTAATCTGGGTATTCCATTGATGCTTCTGGCCCTACACATTCTGGGACTCCACCTCAAGTAAAAAAAAAAGACACAATATGCACTGAATGTGTAGGGCCAGAAGAACAGAGAGGAAGGCTGACACTATATGTGGCTAATATAGGGGGAAAAATCTATGGAGTTATGATTAGTTGCCTTGTTTGTCTTTTGTTGATCTACATTCATTGGTCCAATGTCAACCTTTGCCACATTTTCTACATAATCCAGAAGGTTGAGGCCTTCTATTTTTGTCATTCCCAGAAGAAACATTATTTATTTCTAGGAATGCCTTGTCTACAGTTCCTTCTCAGATGGCCTAGTCTATCATGGTTAAAACATTTGGTATTTTAATGTCTCTTCATAACTTTGGAAATTGCTTCTCCTACCCAAGCCTCAGTATTTATTATATTCAAATGATTCAACATTGACTGTGTGCAGAATTCATTCACCCATTAATGTTGATCTAACTTTTAAAGAACCAAGCAACTTTTTACATTCAAAGTTAGCATTTTCAAAATTCAGAGATTCGGTGAGTACTCATCTAACTTATAGATCTGCTACACTTATTTGTACAGTTTCATTAATATTTGCAAAAAGTAACTAAGACTGCTGTACAGCATAGGCACAAGATGTGTTCATTGTATGTAGCTTGATTATCTGGATCAGCATAATGGTTCTCACCAAGAATTTGATCTTTGACAGCTGCAAATTTCTGGCTCTAACTTGATGTTCAAAGATCTTAGCCTCCTCTCTCAAATAGAACTTCCACTGCAGCTGTAGATCACCGTCTTGTACAGCTAAGACTAATTGAAACCAATAGTGTGGAGTAGCCTTATTTCTTGTAGCCCATGTTTTACTAAGTCCCTCACATATATTGAACACATGCCATAAGATACTTCTCCTTACTTAATATCTTTTAGATTTTTCATATATATATAGGTTTCCACTTACATTTTGCATACCCTTTTGGGTATTGAGTATATGCTGGCTTTTTAGAGGTTGTAAAAGGATAAGTATCTAAATTCTTGATATGTCTTGTCTGACTCTAAAAGGTACTGGCAATGCTAAATTTTTACTATTGTACTTTGACTTAACTTCCTCTCCTTGCTTATCAGTTCTGACAAGCTCCTTAATCCTTTCAAATCATTTTATCACTGTCATATGAAAAGTCTGAAACTCTTGAATTGTGTATATTTCTATCAATTTCATCAAATCAATTCATTTCTGGTTTTCATTCTGCACATGTGATTCCAAGTTTTTAAATTTTTCCATTAGTGATAACTTCTCATCTTTAGAGATTGTCTGTCTGCTAGCTTATCATAACCTTTCAACAGATTTTTATTGTAAATTTCAAAAGTATGAATCCTTTCATATAATATCTCAGTAACATTTTGTAAGGTTTCATAACCCATTTATTTTTGTCTCTTAATTACCTCAAATTGTTATTTTCAAGATTCACTCTGGGTAAAATCAGCTGGTGATTTTTTGCACTGCAGATTCTCATTCTGTATCTAGGGTGGTAAAGTGCATTCTCTTCAATCATCCTGATGGTGCTCAGTCACATTGCTACTCTGAGAAGGCACACCACTAAAGGGGCTGCCCTGTGAACTCCCACCATAATGATGTTTGTGAGTAGCTTCTTCTATCACTTTGCTATCTCTTTTGTGCCTAAACTGCACTAAAATAAATGAAAACCATTAAGTTTCTTAACTGACAAAGAAAAATGATATAAAACAGTGAAAACCCTACAGTACCTTCTTATTATTTCAAAATAATATTGGTTATTTTTCTTTTGTCATGAGGAGGGAGTATGCTATGGTGCATGAAATCATGATTTTCCTGACTCATTATCCTCAGAACTTAAGATTATGAGCATGTAGCACTTAAATTAATTTTTATGGCACTCTCATCTGCTTGAACATCTATAAAAATCTAATGATTACTTAAACTGGTTAAATATCCCATTCTTATGTCATTTCATTCTAACCCTAATAAACATTTTAATCACAGAGCAATTGTTAGTTTTTAAGTTATATTCATTCAATGCTAAATTTTTACTATTGTACTTTGACTTAACTTCCTCTCCTTGCTTATCAGTTCTGACAAGCTCCTTAATCCTTTCAAATCATTTTATCACTGTCATTTATTTAAAATTTCATATTTTCAAAATTTCATATTTATCTAATCTTTTTTCTAGTGAGTCTGTCTAGCTATGTCTATTCTAACAAATAATTGTAAAAGATAAACATAGTATTTGGCTCACCATATGTGTTAATGATTATTAAATGTATTTTTGAGGTATTTTTATTGAGTTTCCAGCAGACTCTTGGAGAAACACTGCTAAATTTAATAAAGATTTTATAGGCTAGGTTTCCTGCCAAGGTGTAAGATTTAAAAAAATATTTATTTGAAATAAACCCATTGTGAATAGTCTATTGGCAAAAGCTTTCATTATTTACACTATGGTATTGTATTAACAAAATGAATAGGATAGCTATAAATAACTTTTAATATAATTCAAAGAAAAACATATAATAAGCAGAGGTAGGCTTATAAGAATTCCATTTCTTAATTTCAAATACTTACTATGAGCAAATAAGATCTGAGAATTCTCTCTAAACAAAACTTAATCATTGCCTTCTCAAAGATTTTGGATGTTTCTGTTTAATAGAAATCTCTTTTGTACTAGAAATTTCTGGAGAGCTTTCATCACATCTTTGTTCCTCAGGGTATATATGAGAGGGTTGACTAATGGGGTAATCACACAGTAGAACACTGAGACCACTTTTCCAATTGTAAAATTGTATTTGGCGGGAGGGCGGACGTAAGCAAAGATTATGGTGCCATAGTAGATGGTAACCACTGTGAGGTGGGAAGCACAGGTTGAGAATGTTTTCTTCCTAGCCTCCAGGGAAGATAGCTTGATTATTGTGACCACGATGTTGCCATATGAGCTCATTGTAAGAAGGAAAGAACTGAGAATCACCACAGAGCTGCAGGTGTAACCCAAGGCCTCCACCAAGAATGTGTCTGAGCAGGAGAGTTTAAAAATCGGGTCCGAGTCACAAAAGAAATGGTTGATTTTCTGTGGGCCACAAAAGTTAAGCCGAGAGATGAGTATGGTGGGTAGCAAAGGGGCAATAAAGCCCCCAATCCAACATCCAGCTGAAAACCTCAGGCAAATCTGCCCACTCATGAGAAGTGAGTAGTGTAGAGGACGGCATACAGCCACATGCCGGTCATAAGCCATCACTGCCAACAAGATGCATTCAGTGGCTCCCAGGGAGAAGAAGAAGTAGTACTGAGCAATACAGCCTGCAACAGGAATGGTGACAAACTTTGTGACACATGTAGCCAGCAACTTAGGTACTGTGGCTGTAGTGTACCAGATCTCCAGGAAGGACAAGTTTCCTAAGAAAATGTACATGGGTGTCTGCAGTGTGGAATCCATCAGAATAAGGAAAATTATGAGAGTGTTTCCCATTAGAGACAGCAAATACACAGTGAGAAACATCACAAATAATGCAAGTTGCAGTGCCGAAGAGCCTGGAAATCCTAGAAAAATAAACTCTGTCACTGCTGTTCTATTTCTTACATCCATAGCTCATCACTGCTCTGGGAGGGATCAACAGCTTTCATGTGATGATAGGTGAGTGAGGATCAGGACTGTGCCATATTATTCATTTATGTCATGACTCTAAGTGATCCCTAGCAACCAGAGAAAATGAAAGCTTTTGTAAGCATAACTGACAGTTTCACTCATAATTACATTTATTATCTAGCTTCATATTACAAACAAATTTCCAGTGTACATATTCTATCTACTTCTTCCAAATGAAAATCAAAGTAAATAGGTTACTCACCCACCATTATATCACATGGGTATTAGGTCATTGGTGGAACCCTGAAAAGTTGTTTTAAAGACTAATGAAGAACAAAGCACCACCTGAAATTTAGGACTTTGTTTCCTAATGTACAGATACAAAAATTAATATTTGGTGCAGTTGCTGGTGAAGGCCTTGAAAGTAGAGAGCACCCTGTTAGACAAAAGACAACCCTGATTTTAAATTTATTTACATATGAGTTTATGAGTGGAGGGACATAAGGACATGAGTTTAACCAGACATTTTGTTCCTGAACATCAATTTAACTTCTGGTCTCTGACTTCTTTATCTTTATAATCTTTGCGTCTTCCTATTTCCTTAAACTGATCAGAATAAAAACTTATAGAAGTGAGAATCCTTGTCTTTAGAGTCATAAGAATTCCCCATAGATATATTTACATGTATCCATGTCAAAATATCCAAGTTATGATTACAAAGTTTAAAAAATCTTCTTAAACCTAATAAAATGTTCTAATTCTGTTATTAGGATTGACAAAATAGTACATTTTCCCACTCATGTAAGTTAGAAGAGAACTGAAAGACAGAGAAAATGAGCTTGAAATGAACAAAGCTTCTATTAACACTCAAAAATAAAAGCAGCACATACACAGTTTTTATTTTACCTTATAGGATATGTCATTCACCCTACATACAAATTATATACACCAGGAAGAATATTGTCTTCTTAATAACATTATCTAAATCACAAAAATGCTACTGGCAGTTATTTGAGTGGTCCCGCTATGACCCATAAACATTTGAGGAATGACGCATACAATTCTTCCAAATGTACTTACCTTGAGTGTTCTGCATTGTCATTTTACACAATTTTACTATTATCAGTTAATCACATTCTGAATTTTCATTTTCAACAAAGCTAAGAAGTGAGTACACTCCTCAGGCAACTCAGAGGAAATCATGTGTCTTCTTCTTGTTGTGTTACTGTCCATGATGCAGCATTGGTACTCTTGGTAGCACCACATTCTTTTGTATTTCTCAGGTGTACTTTCCTGATGTGGTCACATTACATGAAAAAAAGAGTTCAGACTTCCCCTCTTGAGAAGAATTATGATTTCATCATCCCTGAACCTTGGGACAACTAAATAGATTTCCTGAAGAATTCTCTTTATTGAGGGTCAAAATGTATTCCCTTGGGGACTAGAGAAGAGCAGAGATTCTTTACAGGACAAGAATGTCACCACAGGAACTGTGAATGGTGCCCCTAATGACTTCATTAGTTGTCATTGCCTTTAGTCTGGGATCTTGAAAGTAGTTATGGGGATGAATTACTTGCTATTTCAGCCTCCAATAGAGTTTTTCTTAAATCATAATCTTTAGCATATAAAGTATTAACTGAATTAGCATTGAAGGGCCTTAATTTGAAAAACAAAACAAAGCCAATACTGAGTTTGTATCTTTTATGAAATTATAAATGATTTGGTAATGTAAAAGAAAATTCATAACCTACAGTAGAGCACAAAACTGGGGAGCTTCCTAAAGTGTACAAACAGAGCCTCACACAGATGGGCAAAGTGAAGACCATTGTTGCCAAAGAATACTAACTCTTGTAGAGAAAATAATATGGGTTGATAGGCATTATCAAAACAAAACAGAGAAAACAAGTTTGATACTGTTCAAATTACTTAAATTCCACAACCAAAGATGTTGACTCTTTAAACATTAATTTTGTTACAACAGAAAACCATTGCTGAGAATATTTTTTGGTGTATAGAGTAGAACTGTGAGTTTTTCCATTTTTAAAACTTATTATTATATAGACAGAAGCTTCGATCCTGCCCAGTCCTGTAGTCGTTCAGTCCCAAAGAAACACACAGAGGCTTATATTAATAATAAAATGTTTGGCTTCTTAGCTATTGCTTTTATTAACCAGCTCTTACAACTTAATTTAACCCATAATTCTTATCTATATTTAGCCACGTTGCTTGGTACTTTTTCTCACTGAGGCATTCTCATCTTGCTTCTTACACACCTGGCTGGTGACTGTGTCTCTGCCTTTCATCTTACAAAATCTCTCTAGTCTTGTCACCCCAACTTTATTTCCTCCCTGGCTACTGGTTAATCAGCATTTGACTAAACCCATATGAGTGACAGTTCTTTAAATTGTAAAAGAGCATTTTCCCGTAGCATTTTACCTATTTTTTTCTCAAAATCATAACCTGAATCTAATCTGTTTAGCTGTTTTCCTGATCATTATGCATAAAAAGATATAACCAATAGACCAAACAACAACAACAACAAAAGCATACATAATCCATTTTTGGGGAGTGTGGGAATAGTTTGCTAGGCTACTTCCTGCTGATTGGGAGTGTTGATAATCTTATGGAGAGTCAAAGAAAATTTAGGATATCATAAAATCCTGACTGTATTCTGTGAGGCTGGATCATCTCAGCCAGCAGTCCTGAAGCAGTTCTAGATGTAGAAATCAGAGGAAACTGCAGCAGAGGTCTTCTATAATGTAGCATCATCTGGGCCATCGACTTCTATTGGAGATTTTTCAGGGCATTTTTCTTGATGAAACCCTACTTTTCTTAAAGCACAATGAGTCCACAGCCTCTCATTTCCTGGGGGAAATAAAAACAAAACCTCTTCTCTTAAGTAACATATCTTTTAACTTAAATGTTGAACTCAAGACATTTTCAAACTATATAGGTTGGATTGATTTAGCAGCATGCAAATGTCACTGAGCAGCGGTTGCTCCTTCCTCAACAGTCAAACAATTGAAAGACAACACAATAAAACACTATATTTAGAATCTCTGTATATTTTCCATCTTTGCATTTATTTTTACTCTGTTCTCTTATTTTTATTTTTGGTTTTTTGAGACACGACTTCTATTACAAGGAGCGGGAGCCCCTTGTTTGTCCAAGTGTTGTAAAGGAGAAGGGGCCCCTTGTTTGTCCTGGCCACCTGGCTAGCTTACACCTGAAATAACCACAGAGAAACTGTATTAATTTAAACACTGCTTGGCCATTAGCTCTAACTTCTCATTGGCTAACTCTTACATATTAGTTTAACCCATCTCCATTGATCTGTGTATTGCCACATGGCAGTGGCTTACTAGAGATTCTAACGGGTGTCCATCTCAGGCAGAGGATCCATAGCTTCTCTGACTCTGCCCTTCCTCCTCCCAGCATTCAGTTCTGTTTTCTCTGCCTACCTAAGTTCCACTCTATCAACTAGTTTCTATAGTCATTAACCAATGAAAGCAACACACAAACACAAAGAACACCTACACCAGGTTTCTCTGTAAATCTTTGGCTGTCCTGGATCTCAACTCTGTAGACCAGGCTGGCTTCAAACACAAAGAGATCTGTCTGCCTCTGCCTTCTAATTGCTGAGATTAAAGGTGTGTGTCACAATACCCAACTACTATATTTCCTTTTTGAATAAACCTGAGCAATAGGGTAAAGAGTTTATAATTAATATAAGCCCCTGTGTGTTTTGGGGGGACTTAAGAGCCGTGGGACTAGGGAGGATAAAACTTCTTGTCTACATTATTATATATCAGTTGTACACAATAATGGGATTGAGACATTTTCAAAAGTGCTTATATTTAGCCATTTCTTTTTTCCACACAAATACTTTCTGGTACCCCCTTTCTACTTCTCATTATTATTATGTTTTTCATTTTAGATGACACATATTAGAGTTAAAACCTGATATTTGCATTTCTACACCTGGTTATTTTTTAAACATCTTTTCATCAGCTAGGTTACCAATATGTGACCCAAGAAATGATTTAATTTAAGTCCAATATGGTGATCTAATTATTTTACTGGGAGAACTGTAGTACAACTGCTGAGTTGTTATTATAGGAATATAGGTGAATTGAAACAATTCAATTACCAAACATTCCTATTTAGAATAACAACCTCATGAAAGCTGTTTTACTGAGTACCATATTTGAACTTATATATTTAGGTACCTTGCACAATAGCATGTGAAGCAGGAGGCCAAGAGGGAAACATAGATGGGTTCTCAAATGAAGACCTTTAATTTTCTGTCCTTTCCTTCTATTAGAAAATTTAACTACCTGATTACCATTACCCTAGACATAGAGGTTGATATATTATCCCAGTTAAATTTGTTGCCAAGACTATATTGCCAAGCACACTGTAGGCTGTCTCAGTAACCTGTGTTTCATAGTGGCTGATAGACTTGTCAAATCTGATGAAACTACTTTCCTTCTGATGGCAATAATTCCCTAACCCTGAGATTCACAAATTGCAGAAAAAGGAACACACGCTTTTTAATATTTTGTTGGCTCCTTGCTGGTTTGAAAGCCAAGAAGATAATTTTATGGGTATATTTTTCCAAGGGGTGTAGGAGAATAAGAATGGGAATACCAGGTTGAAATGGGGGTGGGGGATGAGAACAAAGGAGGGAATGAAGCAAGAGACATCTCGAATTGAACTTTTGAGTGGTAGTATAGAAACCTAGTAAAGTGAAAGCTTCCTATAATATGTGAATGTGATTCTAATGAAATCTTCAAAAAAATGAGGGTAATAGAACCCTTACTGACCATTTCTTGTCGCCAAACAAAATTTCCAATGGCTGGACTGGGTTTCCTTCAATTTAATTGTTGGCCAAAAGTATTCCATGGAAATTTCAAAATAACCCAGGCTGTTGCCAAGACAATCAGATGCTCTCCCCAAACTGACAGCAAGACTCTATTGATGAAGACAACACCTACAAAACTCACTGAACATATAGAGGTTAAATAATTGCCTATATAGAACCTTCACCCCATGTTCTTGAGTCTATGGCACGGAAAGGTAATCTGAAGGCTGACCAAATGAGACAAGTAAATACCAACCCAACCTCAAAACTTTTAATCTACAACAATTCCTGCTTGCAAAATATGCTAGAGCAATGGTGTCACACACCTGCGGAAGTGAAAAACTGAGATGCCTACTGTCCTCTGATCAATTCTTTCCCCTCAGAACTCAGGGAACTCAGCAGAAGAGGAACAGTTTGTATTAAGGAAACTTAGGGAATTGAAAAAACCAGAATAACAAGGCTCTCAAAAGCAACTTATCAACTCACAGACACTGAGTCACAGAGCCTATATGGTTCTGCATCTGGTCCTCTCCATAACACTGTAGCTTTGTTTTAGTATTTTATCAACTCCTAAAAGTTTAAGTGAGTGAGTCTCTGAATTTTGTGCCTTCCTTTTGTGTTCCTTATTTTAAATCTTGACTTTTCTTGTTCAACTTTAATGTGACACCTTTCATTTTATCAAATTATATTTTATTTTGATATGTTTGTTTCTTACCTTCTAGAAGATTTTCTTTTCTAGTGAGAGACGAAAAGGGAGTAGATCAAGATAGGAGAGGAGGTAGAAAGGAAAAGGGAAGGTAAGCTACATTTAAATTATTATGTATTAGGAAAGAATCAATTTTTAATTAAAGGGGGAATAATAAAGTGAAAAGCCTAGGTTAATGGTTTTGAATATTAGACAAGTTTCAGCCCCTTGTAAACTTCTAACATAATTTGGGCTGCCCCATTCATAAGGTGTGTTATCAGTCTACTGGTTGACATTATGGTTAGTTCTTATCCTTGTATAGCACATGGCTCAGGGGTTTAAGTACAACCAGTCCTCTTGGCTACTTTCTAGCTAAAAATGATTAAAGGTCAAAATGGAATATAATATTGTGTCTGTAGTCATGCTAACTACTGTGTCCGTCATATCAGGCATCGTCAGTTCTCAGGCCCGGGCTTGAGAGTGGGGTTTGGACCATTAACATACACTCATAATGGTAATACAAAACACAAAACTTAGGAGGAGATAAAGATGCAGGAAGTGGAAGAGCCTAGGGCCTGATGAAACCTTAATTTTAATGGGCCAATAGCCTGGAGACAGTACATTTACCATTGTTATATGTGTCTTCTATACTATTGACCTTGGTGTTCTTATTCCATAATGTAATACCAGATACTATCAAAGTCATAGAAATGAAGGGAATCACTTTTCATGTTGGGTCCAGTTGGGTTCAAGAAGGGTAGATATGAGAGCAAGGAAAGAGATTGATTGAGGGAGCTACTTTGGAGTTAGTAAGAAACCTGGCTCTAGAAAAATTCCCAGGAATCCACAAGGATGAACCCAGCTAAGACCCTAAGCAATACAGGACAGGGTACCTGAACTGGCCTTGTCCTGTAGTCAGACTGATGATTATCTTAAATATCTCCATAGAATCTTCATCCAACAACAGATGGAAACAGAGGCAGAGACCCACATCGGAGCACTGGACTGAGCTCCCAGGGTCCAGCTGAAGAGTGGAAGGAAGGAGAGTATGAGCAAGGAAGTCAAGACCATGAGGGGTTCACCCACTGAGACAATATGCCTGAGCTAATGGGAGCTCACCAACTCCAACTGGACTGGGAGTAAACAAGCATGGGATAAAACTAGTCCCTCTGAATGTGGTTGACAGTTGAGGCAGACTGAGGGGCCAATGACAGTGGCACTGGGATTTGTCTCTGCTGCATGTACTGGCTTTTTGGGATCCTGTTCTCTTTGGATGTGTACCTTGCTCAACCTGGATGTAGTGGGGAGGGCCTTGGACTTTCCACAGGGCAGCGTGCCTTGCCCTCTCTTAAGATTGGAGGGGTGTGGGAGGAAAGATGTGTGGAGGGTGTGGGAGGAGAGTGGGATGAGGGGAGGAAGTTGGAGTTTGGATTTGTATTTTTTAAATTAATAAAATAAAACAATAATAATAAAAAGGAAAAAATAAAAAAAAGGGTTCCTTTCAGATTGCTTCCAGGGCACTTTTGTTGACTTGTTTGATGCAGGTCCAGTATCACTGGGCTAGATCAGGGAAAAACTATTGGTAAACTCAGAGATTATCTGAATTTCTCAAATAAGCCAATGAATGAATGAATGAATGAATGAATATCCAATGAATCCTTTATACAAGATACAATAAGGTAGAGTCGAGATAGATGAAGGCAGCCGATCAAAGAGTAAAATGCCAGAGTATCACTGGTAAGCAATGGGCCAAGTGGTGATACACAGATTAATAGGGTTAATGTTAAATCAATGACTGATGATTTTATAAGTGGCTCTAACACCAGGAGGGATGCACAAAAGCCTTTGGGTACAATGTTAACCAACATTGGGTATAAATTTCCAGATAAACCTGAAAAACCTTAAAAAACAACGTTCTAAAACACAAATGGAGCCAAAAACAGCTTCCTAGTTATGTCTTTCTTGAGAACCACGGTACAGAGATGCCATGACATTTGGGCTTGAGCGTAGCATGGTGAACTTTCTCTGTTCTACATAGAGGCACCTCCAAGCCACACAAGGTGCTACATGTCAGGTTTAAATTTGCTCATACAGTCAAAAAATGTCTATGGGCTGGCTGCATGCTCCCTGATGGCAGCATTGGGAAGGTAAGCAAGAGATACCTCTGTCAAGTTGGGAAGTTGGATGGTGCAAAGCCAAGAGCCAAAGCCACCACTTTAGTCCTAGCCTTAGAAATTAAAAATAGTGATCAGAAAAACATACAGATGCATAATAAATACAGATTCAGAAAAAAGAAAACCTCTATAAGGGTCACAATGTGTTTAAAAATGTATGAAAGCTTGGGGAAAATGGGTATGGTTAATCATAAAAAATAAGTAATTTTAAAAAATGTAACAAAGTCTTTAAAGAGACAATAAAGTAATATAAAATTTAAAAAGTCATGTAAAGATGGGAAATACACAGGGATTGGGATCCTCTGTAGTATTATGTTTATTTTGTATTTTTGGTTGCTGAAAAGCAAATGACAGCTGCTGAGAGAGATGATATTAGAAGATATACTGATGAAATATACCAACCTAAATAATTTAAAATTTTCTCAGCTTTAAAACAAAAGTAAAAACATATATTTGTACAATGGAACCTAATAGATGCCTTGCTTTGGAGAAGTAGTCCAGCTTTGTTTCCACAGAAGACAAGAAGCTTTGCATTACTTCCAAGTTAATATTGTTTGATCAAGCTGAAAGCTCTGAATGGTCTCCAATGGAAAAAATGGCCTAGGTGATCCAACATCCAAACAACTTCAAGGTTACTGGCTGAGAAAGACACAACACACAAAATACCCCAGTAAGGACTTTCTCAAATCCCCATAACATTGCCAGTGCCCCAAAACAGCAAGAAGTAGTAGAGAAAAATATGCCCAAATTCCCAAAATATTGTTTATGAATGTTTGTCTTAAATTAAAAATTATAGGGGATAGATTCAAATGGTTAATGGTCATAATGAATCTCTTTCTAAAGAATAAAGGGGATATGATACAGAAATATACTTTAATCCAAAAAAACAATTGCTATTCTCAAAATATTTTCCATTGTTATGATTTTAGTATATTGATACAAATTTAAGGTAAATTTTGCCATATTATATGCATATTTCTACTCTTGGTTAAGATATTATTTCTATGCAGCTCATTTAAAAATGTAATATATAGTCAAAAATATAAATTAATAGTCATCTATAAAGTCAAACTTATAATTTTGTTAGTTTTTCTAGATATGTGGAGATATATTTTTGATGGATAGGTAATTTCAAACACTTTAACAATGTACAGAATATGTCATTTAAAGCATTATAATAATTTAGAATTTTCTTGAAAGTGAGACACATCTTCCTTCCTCTGTGGTTGGGACAGGACAACAGAAAGAGCTCCCTTCTTCCCAGAATACTCCTGTTCTCATTGCCCTGCCTCTACTTTCTGTCTTTTTGTCCCGCCTATACTTCCTGCCTGGCTACTGGCCAATCAGCGTTTATTTAAAACATAATTGACAGAATACAGAATTGTCCTGCACCACACCCCTTTGTCTTGAGGTCTGACATCTGTGACTCTAAATCTGTGGAACC
>PVIU01030948.1:0-15487 GCA_004026605.1 Ondatra zibethicus | reverse complement strand
GTTGGGATTAAAGGTGTATACCACCCACCCAACTACTCTCTTTTTTAAGAACTTTAATCTTTAGCCTGCATATATTTTTAAAACACAGTAAACCATTTAGAGGTTTTCTTTGTCTTTGAATCTATCTTTACTGTATATCTCTCTTTTTCTGACTACACGAGTCTTTAATTTACCAAGCAATATGGGTAGGATAAAAGCCGTGGCTTTGACGGCTGGATCCAGCCCATTCCTTAGCTTTCTGTAATTCATGCTTCATGGCGGAGGTACCGGCTGTAGCTGTGTTTATCGCCAGGCACAACTCTATGGCGTTTCAAGGTCCCTGCCAACAAGCAAGCTGCGGCATTCTGCTCACAGACCACATTCAAATGGTCCCTGGCCCAACCGCCTGCCTGAAAGAGTCAGAGTTTGCCCTGGCAGGATGGCCCAGAAAGCCGACATTTTAAAACGGCACAGCTTTTTTCCTGCTAAGGCTGAAAACCTAAAAGCATGTGGTCAGTTTTTTATTAACACTGTTTAAGTGTTTCGTGGCAGGACCTCTTAAAAGAGCTGCAAGGTTTTGCAGCTAAAGCTGAGTGAGAAAGCCTTTCTTAAATGAGAGTGCTTGCTTGCCTCTAGCAAGCAGAGCAGACCCGAGAAATTGCTGCTACCAAGAAAACATGCTTTACTCTATTCTTTCCCAAGCTTTCTCAGGCTTTCTGTGGACGCAGTTATCCACGTTGGGCACCATTCTGTAATAAGAGGGGCCTGGCTGGAAGGCCTGCCTTGTTGGGGTTTAGTGGTGCAGGAGAATTGTCTGTATTCTGTCAATAATGATTTAAATAAATGCTGATTGGCCATTAGCCAGGATGTATAGGTGGGACAACCAGACAGGAAGTAGAGGCAGAGCAAGGAGAATAGGAGAATTCTGGGAAGCAGGAAGCTCCCTTGGCATTTCCTGTCTGGACCACCGAAGAAGCAGGATGTGACCTGCCCTGCTGAGAAAGGTACTGAGCCATGTGGCTAACATAGATAGGGATAATGGGTTAATATATGTTTTAAGAGCTAATACGAAACCTGAGCTAATGGGCCAATCAGTTTATAATCTTCTGGAGACCTCTGTGTTATTTTCTCTGGGACTAAACAGCTTGGGGGACCAGGTGGGACAGAAACCCTAAAAGCAGCCTGGCCCTTGTGTTACGTGTGTGTGTGTGTGTGCGTGTGTGTGTGTGTGTGCGTGTGTGTGTGTGTGTGTGTGTGTGTGTGTGTGTGTGTGTGTAGCCACAGAGGCAGAGCATTGCATCACCCATAGCTGGAGTTACAGGTAGTTATGAGTTGCTCAACAGTTGCAACAGAGTCTAAGTCTTTTATTCTGTAAGGCCGAAACCTCTCTTAATGATTAAGCCATCTCTCCAGTCCCAAGATAGAGCTGGGTTTGGTTTTTATTTTGTTCTAAGGCTCTCACTGGACTGGGGTCAGGCTTTTCCCGCACTCGTTCAAGTCCACCTGCCTCTGCCGCCCAGAGCTTGGATTAAAGGTTCACACCACTATGTCAAGTTTGGGATATCTGCCGTTTTGTAGTCTACCTTGTTTTTGAGGGGATTTCAGTTGTTCAATGAACAACATGAAGACATGTCCCAAAACAAACACTAATCATGAGCATGAGATTTTAGAAAACATTGTTCAGAAATTATGCAAATTGCTTCTTACTTTTATGTTTTGTGTTCATGTGTGCCCACATATGTGTGCAGTTTCATGTGCATATCTCCGCATGCATGAGAGTGTGTAGAGACCAGAGGTTGCTGTCTGGTGTCTCTCTTTACCACTCTCTACCATATTTTTTAAGACCAAGTCACTGAACCTGGAGCTTACCCACAGGACTAGGCTGGATGATCGGTGATCTCTATAGATTTCCTGCTCAGACTCCTCAATGCTGGGATTCTGGGCTGATACTACCACACTTGCCCTTTTAATGTGTGTTCTGGGGATCAACTTTAGGATTTTATGCTTACATGGCAAGTACTATATATAAATACAGCCGTCTTCCTCAGCCCCACAGACTGCCTTTTATTAAGACAATGGATGCCATAAGGTCTATTGACAACAGAACCTTGGAATCACACCCGCACTGCAGTTTATTAGTGTCAGGATGAAAGGAATTCAAGGATTTTCAAAAAAGAAGGAGCTTGGACAAGGTGTAGTTGGCTAGAAGGACTCCCACTCTCAGTGGAACTGCTCAGAATTTGTGACTCAGAGAGCTTTCCAAACTGGCATGGAAAAGTTGCTTACCCAAGTTCACCTGCTTCCCTCTCCACCCCCCATTAAAGCATAGGTCTAAAGGACCTGTAGCATTTGTGGTTTGCAAATCTTGTGTATCACGGTTTGATCTGGTTACTTGCTCTGTGTGTCAGAGGGCAATTTGGCTTTACATTTTCAAGGCTGAAAAGTTGTCATTGTCAGAATTTGTCTTTCAACAGAAACAACATTTGTGATTCTTTGTTCTTATCCAAGCTGTTTATTCTTCAATATTTGTGAATTAGTAGATATGTAGCTGGACTGTGCTATTGCTACATGGAGTTTATTGCCTACCCAGGCAATGAGTTAATTACATGACTAAGGTAAGTACAGTTTAGCTTTTCCTGTTGTGTCTTCATTTAAATAAAATATTATTTTTGATTGAATTATTTTCCAGCTCATATGGGAGTATATCTGAGTTTACCTACTATGGGAGAGAAAATACTGACTTAGCAATGTACCTTTTGATTTTCAGATAATCACATAGCTACCCAAGATGACATCCAATTTCCCTATTTTCTGTAATGAAGTGCATCCTTTTAATGAAATTATGGCAATGGAATATAGCTGAAAATGATTCTAACATTCCAGAAAGCATGTATAGCTCAAAGGGAATTGTGTATCTTCTTCAAAACTTTCTCTCCTGAGTTAGATCAGCTCTCTCAAACAACCTACAGACAATGTGAAGGGTCACAGAAAACTAAAACCCAAGAGACCAGGCTCTCTCAGAACCACTGAATCCCTTGCAGAATATACCTTTGGAGTTTATTTACTTGGGTATGATACACATTTTTTTTTCTTGGCTAAATCATTTATATTTCAATTTTCTTATTGCTACATAAATATCTTCTTCTCATAAATTAAATAAACAAGAATTCAGTCCCCTCAGAGAGAAATGATGGTTGGGATGCTGAATATTTTAAGCTAGAAATTTTAAATTATGAGGCTGTGCAATGTTTCTTATATAACACCTCACATTTTAGAGAGTCCTCTAGATGTGAACTTACTTGATCTTTATAGCAAAGCTTGTAAAGAAAACAGGAAAAGTACTGATGGCCTCATTTTAGGGACAAGAGAACTATGAGTCAGAAGCATTATCACATGCCCAAAATATGGAGTGAATTCATCACCTCCACAGCTACAAGCTAGGCCACCCCTGGTGCAGGGGTTTTCCCAGCGTAATTCTTGAATGGCAGACTGTCCTTTCTATGACACTCAATGAATACATTTCTGTTGTAGCAACACAAGTTTAACTGGAAGTCACAAAAACACAAAAAACTTTAAATCTTTTTCGAGGCAAGAAAAGAGGGTTGAATCTGGATGTCCGAGTATCTAATCAGTCTCTTTAAACTCAACTTCTTTTCTATTAAATGAAAAGGAAAAGAAAACGTTATCTCTAAGGAATCTTCTCATTCTCTGAAGGTTCATTAGAGTCTGCTTCCTATTTGGGGGGAAATCTTATAAAATCTAGGAAAAGATTCTATCTATCTATAACAGTCTTGGGCATGTCTAGTATAAAGATACCTGCTCATTAACGTGCTCCGCTGCCCTACTGACAATAATCAGGAAGTGGGAACAGCCTAGATGTCCATCAGCTGACAGACAGATAACAGAATGTGGTATTTTCTTTTTCTTTCTTTCTTTCTTTCTTTCTTTCTTTCTTTCTTTTTTTTGGGTTTTTTTTTTTGGTTTTTTGAGACATGGTTTCTCTGTAGCTTTGGAGCCTGTCCTGGAACTAACTCTTGTAGACCAGGGTGGACTCGAACTCACAGAGATCCTCCTGCCTCTGCCTCCCAAGTGCTGGGATTAAAGGCATGCGCCACCACCGCCCGGCCAAAATGTGGTATTTTCACACAGTGGAATGTTATTCATCCATTAGGAAAAATGAAATTATGAAATATACAGGTAAATGAGTGGAATGGCTATCAATTCTCAGGCAGGTAACCCAGACTCAGATAAACATTACATAGTTTCTATCATCTGTAGATGTTAGCTTTCAGTCTTCTGAAATGTGTGTTTGGTTCAGGATACCATACAGGTTAGGGACTTACTAAGGGAGCATGGGAAACAGCCTTTAAGGGAAGGGAACACAGTGGTATAAAGGCTTGAAGGGAAATAATGGGGCAGGAAGGGTTAAATAGGGGTACTGAATGGAGGATAGGGTTGAGGGCAGAATGTGGGGAGGGATTAATAATAGTAAAGAGCTTCCCAAGAATCATGGAAACTTAAGTACAACTGTAGAAACATCATATATATATATACAAAAATACCTAAAACAGAGTTATCCTATAAAACGTCAACAGTGCCACTGCTAGATACCACAGGCTACAGGCTAACCAATAAAAAGCATAGTTTCAGGAATAAATCACATCTTTTAGAAATGTTGGCCAGTGAGGTCCCCCAAACCCCCTAAACATTACTAACTATTGCCAAATGCTCATGGTTACCCTCCATAACTTGATGGTAAGATTCCGTTGTTGAATAAAGCACATATTTGAGTTATAAAATATGGATAAATCAAATTGGCACTGACCTGGAAGCTTCCTCCCTACTGGCTAGCTTTCATAGTTCTGGAAGCTACCATGCATGCTAACAAAAGGGAAAAGTAATCAACAGTCTTACCAAGCTATGAACCCCGACCGCTGTAACCATAACCTGCTTGGAAAGACATACCCACTAGTGTAATAATGGAACAGAGATCATGAGAGTAATTTCTACTATTTGATTGCGTTTAAACCCTGATCTGCAAAATGAAACCCATACAAGTCACCATTGCTGGTCCAAGGGCCTGTGACTAGACAGATCTCAAGTCCCAGGGGGAGAGCCTACCACTATTATTTTGCCAAAACTCATAGTATTAAACCAATTTTAATGATTTATCACTATATCCATAGATTAATGAATCTCTCAATCATTGCCAGAGAAGCTTCTATTTTCAGTAGATAAAGATTAATACAGAGACACGCAACTAGTCAAGTTACAAAGAATAAGAAAGGTAGGAATGTTCAACCCTAAATGGAACATCTGTGTCACACCCCTCCTCCCAGGATGAAGGTATCATCACAGGAGAGAGGGCAGAAAAAGTATAAGAGTCAGAGAATGTGGAAAACTATATGCACACAATGTCTTCTGGGCACAACATGGTAGCTGCACAGAGGACTCATGGTGATTGTTACAGCATACACAAGACCTATGCAAGCTCAAGATAAACCAAATTCTAGCATGGAGAGGGGAGGTGGCATGAAGCCCCATTCTTAGCCAAGGAGCTATTGTCAATTGTTAGCTAGTTAGAGACGGAGAGTCAATCTTCTTTACGAGGTTAGCCCCTGATTAGCTGACCACACTCCAGTGGAAAACCACATGCCCAAGAATTTATAGACAGCACAAACTGAACTTGATAGATATCTAAAAAAATTGAGGACACACATTTGGATGGGGAGAGAAAGACGTATATCTGGGATGAGTTGGGGACATAGAGTTGAATATTA
Source organism: Ondatra zibethicus (assembly GCA_004026605.1). Taxonomy (NCBI): domain Eukaryota; kingdom Metazoa; phylum Chordata; class Mammalia; order Rodentia; family Cricetidae; genus Ondatra; species Ondatra zibethicus. The sequence continues at coordinate 9,728 of PVIU01030948.1, read as the reverse complement.
TCAAAACATGTTATACAAAATTCTCAAAGAATTTAAGAAACTACTTCCATTAAATATTTAAAGTCACCCTATTCTGAGAATCAACACTTGAGAACAAATATCTTTAATACATTGTATGATAGGAATTACTTCAGTGTGTGTTGGCTTCCATGACAATAGATTAGACATATTTAGCAATAAAAATTAGGATGCACAATTACAAACGAAGTTCAAGTCAACAGTGGGTATTTCTTTAATGTAATTATTTCAACATTTCGGAAATACTTGTATTAAGAGTTGGTTTTTATTTTTCTGTATTTTATGTGGCAATGCTATTTGGTAGATAGATGAACCCTGGCTTGCTCACACCCTAGCTCATCCTCCACTTGGAGGACTTCTCTTACCTGCAAATCTGTCTATTGTTTTGCATGTGGGGTAAGAAATGTTGGTTGGATATGCTTGTGCATGAGTTAAAGTGGGTTACATGCCAGGAGAAAGAGGACAAGAAGCTCCAACTGATCAAGGCACTTCCCGTAGTGTTCTGGAGCTAATCTGTGAAAGAAGAACTTTCCGGTTTTGTTAGCTGTTTCCTGAGAGCCCCTGGAGATGTAGGACTTCTGGTGGCCCAATTCTCTAGTATGGTCTTGGGAGCCATTGAGAAACCTGTGCCTGATTCTTCTCCTTCCATCACTGTGCTCATCCTGCACTGATGCATCCTGATGCTCATCCTGCACCTCGCTGAGCTCAGATGTTTCTCTTGTGCCACTGGACCGTGACTGATACAGTTTTCTAGCCATTTTTGGCAGCAATAGGAAGAGGAAAATGACATTAATGGCATTTTAAGCTTATAAACAGTAACATGAAAATAAACACTCATGAAACAGTGACATAGAACCTCTATCAGGCCACTTTAAATCAGTCTGTTTTGACTCACCAAATCCCTTTTGTTTTGAGTTTTAGTTCATTTATAGGCATTGTTTATCATATTTAAATCATAAAACAGATATAATTTTACATGCCACTTTTCTCCCTTAACAACATGTCAATTTTTTGTTTTGCTGTGGTAGCTGTAATTATTTTAATGGCTCTGTAATAGCTTTTCTAGTTGCTGTATCATAACCCATTTAGTTTTCTCTTACTTTTGGATGTAAAGGGTGTTTTTTTCCAGCATAAATATCCTTCAGTTAATCTGAGCTTTTTCTATCTCCTGAACTATTCCTTAAAATAAATTCCCAGCAGTGGGATAATTGGGTCAAAGGCTGTGAACATTCTGAGTCTTTTAAATTTTTTTTTCCAAATTGCTTTTCACCAGGGATACAGAAAGGACAATTTCAGCCGGGTGGCAAACATACTGATGGTTAAATTAAGGCAAGCTGGGGAAAGCTCACACCATTCAGAAGGCTGAAGACGCACCACTCTCCCACCCTGATGCTTAGGAAATCTGCAGGCTGCTGGTGGCAGGAGTGTGAGGAAAATCACAGCGGTATTAGGAGGATTTACTTGTGACAGAACATTATGTTCCCAGATTCCGTAAATGAAGTGAATCTTATTTACTTCCAGATCATTTAAAGAAGTGTCTCCTCTGAAGTCAGAAGTAGCTCTCTCGGTCTTACATCTGTTTTCATTCCGCACTCCGTTACTTCTTCTGCAAAGAGAGACTCATTAGGAATAGTTTGCTTTTATTAGTCTACATGCACAGCAAAAGCTTAGTGCTTGGTCTCAGATTCAGCCCAGAAATATCACTATTGATTAATATTTAAAATGCCTGAGGACCTTCTACAACTCAACAGCACACCCCCAACCCCCATGACAAGATTAGAAAAGGAACACGTTTCTCCAAGGAAGGTTAAAATACAAAATTGTTTTCCATACCACCATCGCCAGGAAAGGGAAAGTTTAATCCACAAGGAGAAATCAGACATTTAGGGATGACCATTATTAATAACAGCAATAATCAATCAATAAACAAAACCAAAAATAAAATGTTAACAGGGATGTAGCAAAAGGCAATCCTTACGTATTACTGATGGGAATGTATATTGGTTCGACAACTATGGAAACAATATAGGGGTTCTCAAAAGACTGGTTGTATTATAATTAGTATTTGATCTGACTATGACACTTCTGTGTATATGCCCAAAGGGAAGGAAATCAATTCCTTAGAGACATTTCCAAGCTCCCATGTTCATTGCAGCATTCTTTACAAGAGTCTAGATGCAGAAATAACCTGTGTTCCTCAACAGAGGAGTGAAATAAAGAAAATTTAATATGTTGCATGTGCGTGTGTCTGCTGAGTTATGCAAAGACACATACTGTCTTTTTAAAAATATTAAATTAATAATTTATGTATATATGAGACAAGACTCAGGAGTTCAACCCTCACTTAGAGCGTACAGGTCCCTGCCCCTCACAGAGCACAGCCTCATGGGAGATAGTGACAAACAAGGAAACAAGCAAAACAAGCCAGTCTATAAGTGAGGAAAGCCAGACAGGAAAAGAAATATTATTCAGTCTTTAAAAAGAAAGAAATCTGGGGCCTCAGAAATGGCTCAGTGGGCACTAGTCCTCCCACGAAGACCTGAATATGAACTGCCCAGCACTCATGTTGAAAGGACAGACATGGCTGTGTATATTCATGACCCCAGAATTGGGGAGCAGAGACACGTGCATCTCAAGAGCTCACCAGTCAACCATCCTAGCTTCCGGTTCAGTGCCAGGCCCTGTCTCAAGGTAATAAAGTAGAGAGTGACAGAGGAAGACATCTGTCTCACTCTGGTCTCTAGATACACACAACAGCTCACCACCAAAACAAACACACACCCAAATTAAAGATGAAGAAGGGATTGTGTTTGTCCTCTCCTTGCCCCGTGACTCTTGAATTTCATGAGAATTTCTCTATATGGGGTCTTAACACCCATGAATTTCAAAATACCTACAATAATAATGTTAGAAGTTTATCAAGCTTCAAACTCTACCAAGCAGGAGCTCACTGAAAGCAACAACAACAACAACAAAAAAAAAAACAAAACAATTAATACCATTATCGTCAGACCACAATAGAAATCACATTTTTAACTCTATAAGTGTTCCAAAAGAACAATGCCTCAAATTGAATTCATTTGGCTTTGTAGAAGCTCAGTACATTGTCCTCACAATTTTCATTTTGCTTCTGACAGCTTATAACTTAATTTTGAACTGGCCAATGTCCAAAGCTTGGTACCTGGGAAGTACTGGGGTAATGGAAAGACCTTATCTTTAGAATCAGAGAGATTTGACTTCAAATGTGGCTTCTGTACTTGACCTTAAGTGTCTCAAAAAGCATGGGTTGGAGCTGTCCTGAGGGAGGGGGTGTGAATTTAGCCAGATGCATAGCGGCAAGGGCAGATTCATGCCCACTTTTTTCTCCTTTTTCTCTTATTTCTGTCTCAGTCACAAAACAGCATCCTGACTATGAACTTACTTTCTCTTTATTTAATTTTAATTTATACAACTTCTCCAATATTAGCCATTCTAAAAGAAATCTGTGAATATTAATTATTAAAAAATAGCATCGGCAATATCTTAAATATTCACCAAATAAACCAAAAGAAATCAAACAAATGCAAGCATGAGGGTAAGTCAGTCCATTTCTCAGACTCTTACTGTAGCCTTTGACACGAACTTGGTCTTTGTTTTCACTTAGCTCAGGTTCCTGGAGGCCCTTTCTTTCTCCCTTGTCCTTCAAGGTAGTGCAAAAGGAATCTTACTGAGGGGTTTAGTAGGATTCCCACATGATCAATATAACCAAGTACTGTCTAACAGTCTTTGCTCACATACTACTCTGTGCGTGCCAGATGTCCCTATATTTCTGGTATTGAATCCCCTTCTGCAAGAAAATTGATTCTTACTACAATGGGCTTGGGCAAAACTTTTCTGTGCCATGAAATTTTTCCTTGTTATCTCTCAACCCTTCTCCATGTTCAAAAGAGATCTATCTAAAAGGATGCAGAGGGTCACATGAGGCACTGACTTCAAGAACAGACAACAACAGAGTTTATAAATTAAAATTTTGATTTCAGTGATTAAAAGCAGATGGGATTGCTCTAATTTAATTGTTTCATAGGAAAAGAAAAGTTACTTTCCATCCGGAGGGGATAAACAGGTAATTGGAGAAGAAATTGCGCAAAGAGGAGTCATTCCTTTTTTGTTCATGAAATGTTTGTTAAGCGTTTTGCATTACCAGAATGATTTTCCTGATGTTCCGGAGACTCACAGCCTTTTTCTGATGTCAGGTTCCTTGTGGGTAAGAATGACAGAGGTTTATTTCCAGCAAATGTCAGTACCGAGGACCCTATTAGTGGTTAACTCTCCCCCAGTTTTCTTCCTGCTGCTTTATGCTGGCCACGTTGGCCTTCTTAATTACTGAAGGGGAAGGAATGGGGATGTGTGTGGACAAAAGCAGAGGAGATAGCTCCCTCTTCTCTACAGAGCTGTTTAGGGAGCCAATAGTTTTGCACTGTATCATTGTGTCCCCATGTTACTTTCTTGAGTCAATGAGAGGTTTGCAGCTATGAGATGACTGAGCTCATGGCTGTGGGTTCATGGAAGCATGTAATTCCCTAAGCTGTTCTTCATGCAGTTGGGTAGCTCTGACAATGACCTCCAAGCTTTAACAGAACCATTTTTTTTCTACTGATTTTGGACAAGAAGCATCTAGAAGACATCTTCATAAAACAGACTAGCTTAAAACAATGGAAATTTATCTTATCCCTTTCTAAAAATAAAAAGTGGGAAAGGGGTGTTTGGTAAGGCTACATGGCTTTGTAAAGCTCAGGAAAGTAGCCTTCCCTGCCTCTTCCTGCATCCGGGAGGATTCTGGTATTCTTCATGCTCTTCACTTATGGCTACATCCCTGTGTTCATCCCCTTTCCTTTCACATGCCTGTGTTACTCAGGGCTGTGTCCAATCCCTTCCTTGTAAAGACTGTAGTCATTTGAGTAGAGTCAAAGTTAGTACTTTATGTTAACTTTGTCTGAAAAGACAATTTCACAATACCGCATTCACAAAGTCCTGCATGAAGTGAACACTGAAGCACATGATTTGATGCTATAAAATGCCTAAAGGAGCTTTCTGGTCTTCCCTACTTCTCTCTATGCCTAAATACACCTCTTGACACTAGGTATTAAACCTTTTTTTGGCTTTTTTGAGGTTCAGAGTTCTACCCTAATGCCTCTTGATGTCCATGACCACCAATGCCAGGCAGTGCTACCCAACTTCTCGGTTTTATACTAAATGAAATAGCTTTTTGCTTCCCAGAGCTCAGCTCAGTTAAAAACAGGGAGCTAATTACAACTACCCCAAGTGCCTGCCTTCCTAATGCGAATCCCTCTAGACTGCCTTTTTTTTCAATTAGGATGAATAATTTCTCTTCACAGACCTCTACCTCTTCTTCACATCTATGCCCTTTGAAGTCTGGAGTCAGTGTAAATGCTAATTTGAAATTAACATACAATTTATTTCTATACTAACCTCCACTGATTCATTTCCATCTCTTTAACAAGACCTTTTCCAAGTACTTGGGTGATGAAAACTCTTTCCTTCAGACCATCTGGGGACATACTGGAATCCTCCTGTTATCTGTGGTGTGCATGTGTCCTAGCATAGGTCAAGAGCCAAGAACCCAGAGGTGAAAGTCACTAGCGACTTCTCTAGCTCAAGTGCTCATGGAAGCAGAGTGTACTGGTCACCTAGAAGCAGTTGCTTTTTTCTGCTCATCATTGAATGTCACAAGTTTCTGGGGGAATCTCTTTTGTTTTTCAGGGTTAAGTATAATTCGCAAGACACTTGAATAGTTGGTTCTGTAGGGCACCACCTCAAGAAACCTGGCTTCTGCCCTGTAAGGTAATATTTTCTGATCATCATTGTGATTTTTTTCCCATTCGTATGGGGTTACCAGGCAGTATTGCTCTGATGCTACGAGCTCTGTTTGTACTACAGCATGGCACTCCAGGAAAGCATGTGCCTCCTGTCTATTTATGGGCCTCAGCTAAGTTATGCCATCATGAAAAGTACATCTGAAGACATCTTGGAGGGTCTTTGGACCCTTCCTTTGCCATATGAAGGGAGGAGGCCTTTCACAGACTGACGATGGTTGGATTCCAGAAAGCTTCCATTTCTGACAGAAATGACAAGCCAGAATCTGCGTCACCCTTCCTGAGGAAGCCTTGAATTTCTTTCCCAATACCCAGCCTTTGCAAAAGGCCCACTGGCGCTTACCACTGTGCTGCCCTTGGCCCATGAAGTCCACGAACCCCTCCATTACTCACTCATCACACCCTATGAAATTTCATTGCTGTTGGAGTCATGTTTCCCTTACTATCTTTCCTCAAATTTTTAGTTTTTCTTCTTTGCAAGACTGAGTCCACAGTCTTTGGCCAGACATTGAGGGAGAATGGATCTCTAACTTGAAGTCCTTGAAGTGACCAACCAACAGCGTCAGAAACCAAGGTGCTGCCCCTGAGTGGTTAGCCCGAGTGATCAGAACATTGTCACTGACTAGTAGTTTCCTTTTTATTTGTTTGTTTGTTTCGAGACAGGGTTTCTCTGTGTAGCTTTGGAGCCTGTCCTGGAACTCACTCTATAGACCAGGCTGGCCTTGGACTCACAGAGATCTGCCTGCTTCTGCCTTTGGCATGCTGAGATTAAAGGCATGTGCCACCACTGCCTTACTTATTTTTATTTTTTGGAACTACTTCCAAAGTAAGGCCAAGCAGAAAGACAGTATGTTCCCTAAAGCAATCACATATGATGCACCATTTCCATCTGTTTATTCCACTCGAAAGCTTCCCATTCCAACCAACGTGTACCTGAAGCTTCCCACAGCTGGTTTCCTCCCTCCCTCCCTTGTCTTGGAATCTCTGCTAAATACCATGATAGTGGCCAACTGCCTTCCTAAAGGTAAACATGCATGGTCTCTTCTCCTTTCAGTGGGCTTTGTTTATTTCCAGAGAAGATCAAGAAACTTTTAGAAGACAAACTCAAACATCTTAAAATTTTACAGGGTATGTTTGAGCATTTGCCAGTTTCTGAATCAAGAGACGCTAGATTTCACTGCTTGAAATTTGGAGTAACTGGAAAAAAATAGTTACAAGATTGTAGTAGAAGTATGACAGAACGTGTTCGATTAATTATAGTGGAAAGTCCCTAGTTAGAGGTTACTTGGAAGTTTCTAGTGGGGAAATACTATGGTTTCATTTTACTGTTTATGTTGCACTTAGTTACATAAGAACTCAGTGGGCAATTCAAAAAGAGGCTATTAACAAAATCATCCTGCAGTGGGATAAACAAAGCAACCCAGTCACACACAAGATGCTAAACCAGGATGTAGTATTTCTTTTTTTATTGATTGGCTTAGGTTATCTTTGGTGAAGAATTTTGAAGCAGAAAGTAGGGTTCTGGTGAGTTCTTCAGAAGATCTGTTAAGTCATCAATGAGCACTTGAAGGACTGTGGGTACCTTCTTCTGCCTTAAGAGGTAGGGATGCTGCGTTAGCAGCACAGCCTCTGGTGTCCTCAGCCTGAATATACAGAGCCAGAAAGGATGCTGTAGTCATTGCAATGACTGTTGTCACATGACACTAAAATAAATTGTCTAAAGTCCTTCCAGCAGGGAAGTGGCTGGTGCTGGCATGTTTCCGTGATTGACATCTTGCTGCATTTCCTCACTCATGAGAATGCGTTGTTTTTATTTTCTAACTTTTTCTATTGAGAGAAAATCTTGTCTGCATGCCTTCCTTCCTTTGCTGCCCCTGACCTCATTGCTTACTTCCTACCCCTCTTCTCCTCCACTTCCTCCTTTATGCTCCTTGTCTCCTCCTTTTCCCTTTCATCTTAAAAAAGTTCTCCTCTTTCCATTTCTTTTTTTCAATATTCTTTTATTTTTTCCATTCAAAAATTTTTTTTTACATTTCCTCCCCTTCTCCCAATCCGCTCCCACTCCCCCCCACCCCTCCTCCTTCCCCCTGCTTCCTTAAAAGAGGGTATGGTGCCCTGCCCTGTGGGAAGTCCAAGGCCCTCCCCCTTCCATCCTGGCCTAGGAAGGTGTGCATCCAAATAGACCAGGTTCCCAAAAAGATGATACATGCAGAAGAGACAGGTCCTAGTGTCATTGTTGATGGCTTCTCAGTCTGCCCCCACTGGCAGCCACATTCGAGAGTCCGGTTTGATCACATGCTCGTTCAGTCCCAGTCCAGCTGGATTTGGTGAGCTCCCATTAGTTCAGGCACACTGTCTCAGTGGGTAGATCAGCCTCTCATGGTCCTAACTTCCTTGCTCATCTTCTCCCACCTTCTACCCTTCGACTGGACCTTGGGAGCTCAGTCCATTGCTCTGGTGTGAATGTGGGTCTCTGTCTCTATCTCCATCCATCGGACGAAATTTCTATGGTGGTGATCAAGATATTCATCAATGTGACTATGGGACAAGGCTAGTTCCGGCACCCTCTCCTCTGCTACCCAAGTACCTAGCTGGGGACATCCCTGTGGACACCTGGGATCCCCTCCAGAGCCAAGTATCTTGCTAGTCCTAAAATGACTCCCTTAATGTAGATATCTTATTCCCTTCTCCAATATCCACCTTTCCTCCATCTCCATCCTTCCACTCCCCCAAGCTCATTGGTGTTTTTGATTTTAGCCATTCTGACAGGTGTAAGATGGTATCTCAACGTTGTTTTGATTTGCATTTCCCTGATGGCTAAGGAAGTTGAACATGACCTTAAGTATCTTTTGGCCATTCAAACTTCTGTTGAGAATTCTCTATTCAGGTCCTTACCCCATTTTTTAAATTGGGGTATTTAGAATTTTAATGTCTAGTTTCTTGAGTTCTTTGTATATTTTGGAGATCAGACCTTTGTCTGATGTGGGGTCAGTGAAGATCTTCTCCCATTCAGTAGGATGCCTTTTTGTCTTAATGACTGAGTCTTTTGCTTTACAGAAGCTTCTCAATTTCAGGAGGTCCCAGTTGTTCATTGTTGCTCTTATTGTCTGTGCCATTGGGGTTTTACACAAGAAGTAGTCTCAGGTGCCCAGGTATTGCAGGCTACTTCCCACTTTCTCTTCTATCAGGTTCAGTGTGGTCGGTTTTATGTTGAGGTCTTTAATTCTTTTGGACTTGAGTTTTGTGCATGGTGATAGATGAGGTCTAATTTCATTCTCCTACAGGTTGACATCCAGTTATGCCAGCACCATTTGTTAAAAATGCTTTCATTCTTCCATTGTATAATTTTAGCCAGTTTGTCAAATATGAGGTGTTGATAGGTTTGTGGATTAATACCCAGATCTTTGATTCAATTCCATTGGTCAACATCTCTGTTTTTATGCAAATACTAAGGTGTTTTCATTACTGTGGTTCTGTAATAGAGTTTGAAGTCAGGGATGGTAATGCCTTGATTGTATAGGATTGTTTTGGCTATCGTGGGCTTTTTGTTTTTCCATATAAAGTTAGTTATTGTTCTCTCAAGGTCTGTGAAGAATTTTGTTGGGATTTTGATGGGGATTGCATTGAATCTATAGATTGCCTTTGGTAGAATTGCCATTTTTACTATATTGATCCTACCAATCCAGGAGCATGGGAGATCCTTCCATTTTCTGCTATCCTCTTCAATTTCTTTCTTCAAGGTCTTAAAGTTCTTGTCAAATAGATCTTTTACTTCCTTGGTTAGTGTTACCCCAAGATACTTTATGCTATTTGTGGCTATCGTGAAAGGTGATGTTT
>PVIU01030946.1:0-15492 GCA_004026605.1 Ondatra zibethicus | reverse complement strand
GTTCACCTGATAGTGATCAGCCACAGAGCCATCTCCCCAGCCTGCATGGGGAAGCTTTGAAGGATAGGATAGAGCTTCTTTGACCACTGTGGTCACCATTAACCACATCTGGCTAGCAAATGTTTGGGATATAGTTATTCAGAACTGAGCTGTGTTCCGAATGTCAAATACACATTAGAGTTCTAGCACAGCACCACAAGTAAACAGAGCAAAACATCTCTTTGTTGACATTGTTAACTCTGATAGCAATTGTGTAACCTTATTACATTTTAGACATGTGATGCTAAGTAAATTGCTGAAGTCAACTTCAACTGGTTCATTGTTTCTATTTATTTTTTATTTTCACAGTTTCTTCTCCCTCCTCCCCTCTCAGGCCCTTCCCCCATCTACTTTTCCTCTGTTTCTCTTCAGGTCTCCCATGGATATCAACCAAACACGGCATATCCAGTTGCAGTAAGTCTGGGTACCACTCCTTGTATTAAGCGTGGATGAGGTAACCCAGTAGGAGGAAAAGGGTCCTAAAAGCAGTCAAAAGAGTTAGAGACAGTTCCTGCTCCCACTGTTGGAGTCCCACTCAAAGACCAAGCTACACAGCCATCACATATATGCAGAGGGCCCAGGTCAGACCCATACAGGCTCCTTGATGGATGCTTCAGTGTCTGTGAGCCCCTATGAGCCTAGGTTAGTTGATTATGTGGTTTTTCTTTGGTGTCCTTGAACCTTTTAGTTCCTATAATCCCCCCCCCTTCTTTGGCAGGATTCCCTGAGCCCATCTAATGTTTGGCTGTGGTCTCTGCATCTGTTTCCATCAGTTGCTGGGTGGAGCTTCTCTGATGACAATTATACTAAGCTACTGTCTACTAGCATAGTGGAATATCATTAGGGATCATTACTTTTTTTTTAATTGACGTTTCTGTTCAGCTGTATCCTGAGTCTTTGAGCTATGTAGCCTCTGGTTCCTGACCCTCTAGGTGGTGCTATGGGTTAGCTCCCTCTTACAGCATGGGTTGTAAACTGAACCAGTCATTAGGTGACCACTCCCATAATTTCTGTGCCTCTTTACTGTCACGCATCTTGTAGGCAGGAAAAATTGTAGCCCCAAGGTTTTGTGACTGGGTTGGTGTCCCAATCCCTCCACCGGAAGCCTTGTCTGGTTACAGGAGATGGCCAGCTTAGGCTCATATCCCTTATTACTAGGAGTGCTATCTAGGGTCACACTGGTAGATTCCTGGAAGTTTCCATTGCACTATGTTTCTAACTCATCCCTGAGATGACCCCCCAATTCCTGTTGTCACTTCCAGTACTCTCTCCCTCCATCCTTCCACTACTTCCCCATCTGTCCCCAGTCCCCCCACGATGTCTATTTTATTTCCCCTTCACAGGGAGAATCATGCATCTCCCAATGAACCCTCCTTGTTACTTAGCTTCTCTAGGTCTGGGGATTATAGCATGGTTATCCTTGATTTTATAGCTAATATTCACATATGAGTGAGTATATACCATGTTTGTCTTTCTAGGTCTGGGTTATCTCACTCGGGATGATTTTTTTTCTTTCTAGTTTCATCCATTTGCCCTCAAATTTCATGATTTTTAAAAAATAGCTGAGTAATACTCCATGGCATAAATGGACCACATTTTCTTTATCCATTTGTCAACTGAAGGACACTGAGGTTGCTTCCAGTTAGTTCATTTATTTATAAGTGCGGCTACTAAGCGTGAAATTACATAAATAGGTCATATTACATTCCTGTTGTAAAACTGGTGTAAAACATGCCTCAGGGTTATCCATGGAAATTCCTATCGCAAGAGAGGGTCCCTTGGTCAGCTCCGCAGTAGGACATTCGTAGTCCACCCCTAACTGCATGCAACTAAGCCAGATTCAACTACTCCTTTCATTCCCTTTTACATGTGAAAGCCCACATCTGTCCTATGAGAAATCACAAGAGGTAGCTTGATTGAGAATGGCCTTTATAGAGTCAGGGTTTGAATATTTGTTCCCCAGTTGGTAGAACTGCTGGGGAAGGACTGGAAGGTGTGGCCTGGTTGGAGGAGGCTGATACTGGGGCTGGGCTTTGAGGTTTCAACAGCCCACACGATTTCCAATTAGCTCTTATGGCCTTGTGCTTGGGTCACGTATGTAAACCTCATCTACTGCGGCAGCGCCCTACCTCCCTGTCTGCTGCCATGCTCCCTACCATGATGGTGATGGCTCACCCTTTGAAAATGTAAGCCCCCAATAAACTCTGTCTTCTGTAAGTTGCCTTGGTCATGGCTTTATTACAGCAATTAAAATGTAACTAAGATACCAAGTGGACAGGAAGCTGTGACTTACCAGTCCCAATCCTTTCTGTGGGCCAGGACAACATTTGAAAGGCCTAACCCTGTGTTTCCACCTTCCCTGTCTCTCACACCCTTTGCAGATTGGTGGTCTCTGGTTCCCTTTGCTTCACCCCAGAGATGACTCATTCCTTGTTTTAGGGGACTCTTAAAGGGTCTAAAAGAAGCAAATCTGTCATATATAAGTTCAACATTCAGAGGTGACAAGGGCTGGGGGCATAATAACAAAGACAGCCTGTGGCGAGCATTGCACGCAGCCTGCAGACACGGCGATGATTAGCTACACCCAAAGACACACACCTGTGCTTTAGCCTGTCTGTTCGGTCCTCTGCCCCTCCCACACCATGGAGAAAGCTTCTGCTTCCTTTCCAACAGTTCCGGCCAAGTGGAAAATTTTGTTACCTAGTTTTCTTGAAGCTGTTTCTGGACAAGATGGTGTTGGACAGAACCAGTCCCAACGCTCCCAACTAGCTAAGACAGTGATGGCCACACACCTGTGTTGTACTCCTTAGCGTGAGAATATTTCTCCAAAGGAAACATTTTCTTCAGAAATGAGGTGCTTCTCTCTGCAGTTACAATTGCTGACATTAATGTTGAGTAACAGCATCTGCCATGTAGTTCTGAGGCCCCACCATCTTGCTACCTTCCTGTCAGTCCATCGGATGAGCTTCTCGACGGAAGAAAAGTTGACTTAAAGACAATATCAATAACAATTACAAAACCCAGGCTGTGAGTTTACCTAGTTTGGTCCTGTAACATATACTGGGCTAAAATGTCAGAAAACATTGAGTCCTGACTCAGCCACCGAGGGAGGCAGAGGCTGTGTGAGCTGGCTTTGTTACCCACGAGAAGCGTGTTCTTGATGCACTAAGGTTAGACTTGGTCTTGCTTGGTTGGAATTGTTGGACTCAGATCGGTGCATTGCTGAGGTTGTTTTCTCAGGGGCTGAAACTGAAGAGATAGGAAGGTGGAAAGCTGCCCACAGGGTTTCTGTACCATTTGGCTGCCCTGGACCTGTTGCAGAGTTCAACTGTTCTCTGTCACTGACCTATGATCTCCACTTTGCTTTCATTAACACAGGAAACAAGTGTTTGATGACCTCAGTGACCCTGCAAATATTTCAGAGGGTGGCCTCTTATATTTTGAAATTCTGTGGCTAGGTGACAGTGGGTTAATGACAGGGAATGGATGAATAACATCTGGACATCTGAAATGAAATGACAATAAGCTTCTCGAATATCAGCGCCTGAATTATCTACCATCTGTTGGGGAAAACAAAGGTGATCACTGTCTTCTTGGGTGGTTCCCATCCAAGTAGCCGCTTCTGTATCCCGTACTAAGTACCACACCCAAATGATGTGACCAGTCCTTCCTCGAGTGGCTGTTTGTCCCTCTTCACAAGTGCCCGTTTGTATGTCCAGAACAAAGCCCATCTCTGCAGGCACACCTGTGAGCAGCTGTAAAAAACGTGCTTCTCATTGTCCTGTTGGATGCTGTCTGTCCTTAACACAGATGACATGACTGCAACCACCTCTAGGAAGTGTCCCCTCTCAAGTCACTACATTCCTCTGAGTGCTGAAAGAAAAAGGCGTTGACACAATTCTCACTTTCTTCCATATTCTCCCAGTAAAGAGGCACTCTGGGCCCCACAGTCCATGTGCAAGGGGCAGGTGGCTGTGTCCACAAAGGGCACAAGAGCACAGCTTCCTTATAGGTTTCCAGGCAATTTAGTTTTTTTTTTTGATCACTGTGCTAAAAGTACTTGTCACAAACAAGTTAAAGGAACCAGGATTTATTTTGGCTCATTGTTGTAGACAAGAAGCAGGAAGATACTGGTAGGGACCAGGCATCATGGACCAGGGATCAGTCATAACTTCATGAGATATGCCTAGTGGTCTCTTCCCCAGTTGATCTTCACCTCCTAAAGTACCACCCCATGAAAACGAGTTTCCCCATCTGGGGACTGAGCACGGAAAATATGAGCCTGTGGGGACATTTCCTAATACCATACAGCACTGTATCTCTGCACTCTACTGTATCAGTTCAATAGTGTAAAGGAGTGAGATGGGCTTCCCAGCCTCCCTCTCTCCCTTCACTCAGCTGATACTTGTCAGGCACGTCCACTTGCTGGGCCTACATGAGATCCTGAAGATAAGGTTCTCATGGGATATATGTTCTAGTGGAGAGAGCCAGACAATAAGCAGCTGAAACAATATCAGACAAAGAAGACTGGGAAAGAGATTCAGGGTGACAGCATGTTTGCGTGCATTGCCATATTGCATGTGTGTACATATGTGGCCACACCTGAGGAAGGACATCTGGAAGTGGCATTCTGAGTGGGTGATACGAAGGAAGAAGAGAGAGAGGAAGTAGCTGGAAGTGTGCGGGAGTAGCTTTCCAGAGAGGGGGCTAGTGTTCAAGGATGTCTTCCAGGATGGCGGGACCACCTGGGACCCAACTTCCCTTACTTCTTTGCTCATCTCAATGTGGATGGAACTCTCTAGCAGTTAGGAGCCAGATGGAACAAATCCAAACAAGAGGGCAGAGTTGTTCCCTGGGAGAGTCACAGACTGAGGAAGGAGAAAGAGAAGCAAATAATTAGAGTATGGGATGGTGCTCGCTTCATAGGAGAAAATATGGAATGCTGTTGCAAGGACTGGGGAGTGCAGACTACCCTGCATTCTTCCAAGCACCTATCTAATAGCTGCACCCTCCAATCAGCCTCTGAAGAATCAGAAAGGGCCTCCCACACCCAGTTCAATTCTTTATCCTGGGTACCCTAAAAAATTCTACAGTATGGGAAGCTTCTCTGGACAATGCAGCAAAGACTCTGTAACCCCACGGAGAACTGGAGTGGCTTCAAGTTTCTGCAGAAACAGAAACAGGAAAGTTGACTTTTGTTTGCAGGTTCAGGATACCGACATAAAACACACACACAGACACTTACAGCATACACAGACACACATAAAGACACACACACACAGACACAGATACACACAGAGAGAGAGACACACATGGACACACTATACACAGGCAGACAGGCAGACAGACAGACAGACACACACACAGTCAAAGATGGTCTGGGGACAAAGGGAGGCACTGGCGGTCTTCCCTGGGAATGTGTAATCCAGGAAGGAAAGTCTCACAGACAAGGACAAACACCCAAGCGCAGAGTGAAGCTCTTGGTATTTATGTAACAGATCAAAGGTTTAAAGCTAAACTGTGTATTGACTTAAAAGCATGATTCATTCAAATGGAACAGACTTTTAAATACACACACACACACGGGGTGGGAGATTAGGTTTTCCATTATTTGTTGTTGGGCTTTGTGACACTTAATGACATTGAAGTCCAAAAATATGGATGCCTCCAACAGTGCGTGTCTGCATAAGGGCACAAAAGGACAGGTTGTATCCTTTAAACTGCTTAAAAGAAAATGCTAGGCTTCCCAAGGCACTGACTCCGCTCTGCCCCCAGCCTGCAGCTGGTGTGAGCAGGTGTTGGGTGTTAGGGAAAGGGAAGAAGTGGCTACAGAGCAGGAAGAACCTGCCCAGAGAGGGCTCCAAAGAGGGGTTTTTACTCACTCTTTCTGAACACAACAGTGCAGGGTGGCCAGATGTCCTTTTGAGGAACACCGATACCCGTTGTCCTGAAAAGGCTGAGCGAAAGGGAAGGTCCTTGGCTAGGTCTGGTTCAGAGCAGATTTGCTTCTGTGCTCACGAGTTTCGGAAGGAAAGCTGGCAGCTTGGCCCAGTGTTTCACTTTCTCCTCTTGAGGGTGTGCTTGTCTGCTGTGAGTCTAGGTTTACTCAGCCTCCCCAGGCAGCCTCTGACTCCACGGGGACGTCCCCTGGGAGCAGCTCTGCCTTCCACGGCAATTTCTAACTCTGAAACTCCAACTGCTTGTAGTTACAGGAAAGGGCTTCCCATTATGCTTCATCAGTGCCAAGTACAATGTTTTGGACCTGAACTACTTAGGGTATATTTCTCAGTATGTGTGGGGTGAACTCAGGATAGAAGGGAAGTGTCATCACTGAGACACCTTGGGGACACCTCACAAAGTCTTCAGAGCAGGCAGAGCCCAAGTACCTGCCAATCTGAAGAGACTATTCTTATGTTTAGGACAAAGAGTGTACAGCACTATTTAGGATTCAGTCCTCAAGCCAAATGTCACAAGGGCAGATGCTTGAGTGCTGGGTTATCACTTTGCAGTTGAGCTACTGCAAAGTTGCATTACTAGAGGGAGTCTAGGTAATGCAAACCAGGGCAAGACTCCTCACTTAGGAAAGTTGTCATGCTGGAAAAGCAGCTAGCTTCAATTGCTGCCAGTTCCCTCACAGACTGGAGTGTGTATAACAACCGAATCAACCGACCAACTCACTAATGGTCCCACCAGGCAACCACCCAACCAAAACTCCAAGATAAACCCAGTGTTTTAACTGATGGTATTGTGACACACAAGGGGTGGTTCCTTTTCCAGAAATAAAATGATAAAACAAGAGTTGCTGTGTATATGTGCATGTGCGCCTCATACGTGTGTATGTGTACACTAACGCATGTGCTTGTGGAGGGAACAGGCCCACACTGAGTATCCGTCACTTTCCACCTTTGTTGTCGGGGTTTCTGTCCCACCAGAGCATTTGTCTTTCAACAGATCAGAGGGAAGGGTGGAACAGGGCAAGGCTGGCTTGTCGATTAGGATGCTTCTGTCAAGGAGAAATCCATTTCCATTCTTTCCATTGGATGGTAACGCTGTTGATCTTTGCTTCCAACCTCCAGGCTCTCCTCAGCGGGTGGCTGTGCTCCCCGCTGTGCTCCCCACGGTCTCATTCTCTGAAGTAGGACTATGAAGGAGCTGGGGGCTATGATAAAGAAGGGGCTCCAGGCTCTCCTAAACAGGGGGCTCTGTTCCCCACTATCTCATTCTCTGGAGCAAGGCTATGAAGGAGCTGGGGGCTGTGATAAAGAAGGGGGTGTGGGAGACTATGTAAGCTCACTGAGTGGTGTTATGTATGTCCTCCATAGGCACATGTGTTTGAACTCTTGGGTCCTAGCTGGTGGAGATGTTTGAGGAAGTTAGGAAGCCTTTGGGAAGTAGGGGCCTGCATGGAGGAGGCGAGTGACTGAGGAAAATGGGCCCAGTCTGGCTTGCTCTCTCTCTCTCTCTCTCTCCATACAAACTCTCTCTCCTTCTCTCCCTCCCTCCTTCCCTTCCTCTCTCTTTCATTTATGCTAGTGTGTCTTAGCTGCCTTACTCTCTTGCCTGTACAGCCACAAGCCATCGTTATAAATATAAGCCAGTGCCTCTGTTTATGAGACGCCATCATCGCATCTCCTCCACCCTCCTCTTCCTCCTCTGTCTCCTCATCTTCAGCCTCTTCAGTGCTGTAACTATTTCTTGAGTACCACTGGTCCAGGCATTCTATGTATTTTGCCCCCGTCTAATGCCCGTTGCAACCCCAGGAGATAGGCTTTACAAGTCTCTTTTTTGAGACTCTGCCCATGTATGCCGTGGTTGCTCAAATTGTAAGACTCTCTTCCCAGATGAGTCTACACTGTGTCAAGATGACAGTTAAAGCTATCACAGA
This sequence comes from Ondatra zibethicus, assembly GCA_004026605.1. Lineage (NCBI taxonomy): Eukaryota > Metazoa > Chordata > Mammalia > Rodentia > Cricetidae > Ondatra > Ondatra zibethicus. The sequence goes on along the minus strand of PVIU01030946.1, from coordinate 7,568 downwards.
GGTCATGGGTGGCTTTGGTACCGTCACTGGGATACCTCAAGCTCATAAATAAGGACCTCATTCTAGAGCCTTTGTCTTCCTTGCCACCCTGCTACAGAGATGGCAGGCATGACTGGAGGGTTGCTGGGTCAGGTGCTTAGCTCTCCACGCTTTGTGAAAACCCCAAGTGTGGGCACATCCCAACAGCTTCCTGCTCTCCCGGGTCCTCTTGGTGCCACGCCCATGGGTCTCATAGTAAAGCAGAGTCAAGGAAAGGCAAAAGGCAGATTAACTCTTGCAGGTCAGGGCCTTGGTGTTGGCTTGGACATCCCAGTGGGTGGCTGCACCAATCCTTTTCCATTTCCCCACCAGGAAAACAAGCAAGCCACCACCGGAGGGAGCCACAACCCTACAATTTTTTCTGCAAAAACTGAAGTCTGCAAACATGGTGGTTCAGATTTCTTTTGTTTCTGAGGAAGTCAAGGGGTGCCTGTGGGGGAAAAGGTGAGACATATATTAATATGGGAAAACAGAAGGGAGAAGAGTAGTAAGCACTCTGGAAGCGCCTTGCTGTATCATCATTTGAGATTTTTAATTCTCTTGGGGCACTGTTTTCAATGTCCGGCAGGCGACAAGGCTGAATATAAGGGCTGTGCCGCCAAACGGAATTGGGTGCCAGCCCCAGACCCATGCTCGCTAGCTCTGTGATTGCCCGCTTTGCTCAGCGATCGACTGTGACCTACAAGTGTAAGTCAAACAATCCTTTCCTCCCCTAAGCTGTGGGTCTCAGTGATTTATCGTGATAAGAGAAAGGACTCCAGAACACCATGGACCCCATCTCTACCTTGTGAATCCTGGGGTTACAGGTGCGCAGGTCCCCAACGGGGGGACCCACACTCCAGTCCTCACTCTTGTGCAGCAAGTGTTTTATCCGCTGAGCCATCTCCTTAGCGTGTTTACAAGTTTTGTTTCATTTTGACCAAGAAGAGTCTGGCGGCTGCTGATGGTGGGCTATGGTACACAGCTGGACAACTGGGTACAGAGGAAGGGGTGCATATGTGTGGGGGACAGGGTGTATTTTAAAGAGTAGGATGGGCGAGAGCTTGCCATGCCAGGAAAGTGCCACTGGAGAGCTTGGTTTGGCAACTGCCTTTGCTTATGTAGACACTGAGGTTACTGCATAGTCGGGACTCATCTGACCCGAACTGCTCTGCCCACACTTCCCTCAAATGCATCACTCTGAGCGGATTTCATATCCCTCTGTTTCCACCCTAGTGGGAGGGGCACAGCCACAACCCACCTGTGATGCTGGGTTTGAGGCCAAGACAGGAAAGGAGCCACTTTGAAGTAGCTGAGCTTCCGTGTTGTCACAGGGAACTTGGCATGCGTGGTAATTACACGCATTTGAGTTTTGGAAAACAAGGAAGGAGTGCTGCTTCCTTCCTTCCTTCCTTCCTTCCTTCCTTCCTTCCTTCCTTCCTTTCTTTCTTTCTTTCTTTCTTTCTTTCTTTCTTTCTTTCTTTCTTTCTTTCTTTCTGTCTGTCTTTTCAGAAAGGGCTGCAATGGTAAGAGGCATTCCACAAGGGATCATTTATGCAGCCCTGTTTGCAGAGTTGGGCTCTGTCAATGCATTTTAGCCACAGAAGAGAAGGAATTCTAATTGGGGATAAGGTGGTTTCGGGAACGGCGGTTTCTGAGCCGTGTAGTGGCAGGTGCTGGTGAAAAGCTGATTAATTCCATTCAACAAATAAATAGGCTCCACTGTACAGCAGCACACCCACAGGGTACCAAGCACTCGGCTAGAAATCCTCTCAGCTGACGTCCCAACCACTCTGAGGTATGAGGAGGACAGAGTGTTGTTAGGATTTAGTTTTCCTGTTAATATGTGTATGCACATGTGTGTGCATGTGTGTGTGTGTGTGTGTGTGTGTGTGTGTGGGTGTGTGTGTGCTTCATGTGGGGGCCTGGAGAGGACATCCTATTCCCTGGAGTTGGAGTTCACAGGTGGCTGTGAGCTGCACAATGTGAGTTGTGAGTGTTGGAACCAACCCAGCAAGTGCTCTTACCAGCTGAGCCATCTCTCCAGGCCCCCGAGTATTAGTGTCATTAAAATGGCGCTATGAAGACCTAGCTCATCCGCAGAGAGCTTGTAGTTCAGTGGTTTTGACCTTATTCACACACCGTGCAGCCATCACCATGACTGGTTTTCAGACATTTTCATCACTTCATAAGAACACCCCATCATGGATGTACCACCCACTTTGTCCTTTCCCTGCTTCTCAGCCCAGATCCAGCTGTCTCTGCTGATTTGTCTCTCCTAGATTTCCCACAACGATGGAGTCATATCGACAGAAGGCCTCTGGTAGCCGTTTTTTTTTTTTTTCACTCAGCCCAGAGTTTTCAGCCTTTACTTGAGTTGAAGCAGGTCCACTTTTCAAAGGGGAATAATTTTACATTGTACAGATATTTCTGTCTGTCCATTTGTCAGCTGGCTTACATCTGGGCGTTTGTATTCTGTTATGTTGAATAATGATAATGAAAACATGATGTGCAAACTTTTGTATAGAGGTATTCCTCATTTCTTCTTGGTCCAGATCTAGGCATGGGATTGCTGTGTCATAGGGTGGTTCAGTGTTTCCGGGTTGTGACCTGCTGGACAGTTTTCCAAACTGCATTTTACATGACCATTAGGAGTGTGCAAGGGTTTTGATTTCTCTACATCCTTGCCAGTGCTTGTTATCTAACTCTGTGTGTGTGTGTTGTATGGGCACATGTGTATTTAGGTACACTTGCCCCTGCATGCACAGAGACCAGAGGAGGGCATCAGGTGTCCAGTTCTTCTGCCATTTTATTTTTTCATGACACATGGTCTCTCACTGAACCTAGACTAGGCTGGCAGCCAGCAAGCTCCAGCAGTCTTTGTCTTCTCCCAAAGCGTTATGGCTTTAGGTGTGAGCACGGCCATACCTAGTTTTTTTATGTGAATATTTGAGATTCTAATTCAGGTCATCGTGTTTGTGTGGCAGCCCATATTACCCAGCCATCTTCTTAACCCCTTGCCTGTTAAGAAGCAACTAACCAACATCTAGTTGGTGCAAAATAGAATCTCACTGTGTTTAATTTTTTTTTTCAGATTTTTTTTTTGTGTATGAGTGTTTTGTGGACATGTATGTCCAGGTACTATGTGTGTACCTGGTGCCTGAGGAAGTCAGAAGAGGGTACTGCATCCTCTGAAGCTGCAGTTAAAGATGGTTTTGAGTCACCAGATGTGTGCTGGGAGTTGAACCCAGGTCCTCTGCAAGAACAACAAGTGCTCTTAACGGCTAAACCAGCTCTCCAACTCTTGCTGTGATTTCAGTTGGCATATCCCTGGTAACTAATGATGCCAAGCATCTGTTTGCATGACTATTGGCTATTTATTTGTGTATTTTCTTTGAAGAAGTATCTCTTCAATCTTTCCCTATCTGCATGTATGATTTCAGGTCAGAAGAGGGCGCCAGATCTCATTTTAGATGGTTGGGAGTCACATGTGGTTGCTGGGAATTGAACTCAGGACCTCTGGAAGAGCAGCCAGTGCTCTTAACCTCTGAGCCAGCTCTCAGCTCTTGCCACAGGAATTCTTTATGTATTCTAGAGATGTCTTTTTTTCTGGTACACGGTTTTGTAAATACTTTTATTTAGTAAATTGCCTCTTCATTTTCTTATCTGTATCCTCTGAAGCACAAACTTTCAGTTTTAACAAATCAAATTTGTTTTTTATTTCTTGCTCATAATTTTTAGCTCATTTATAAGAATCTAAAGACAAATCCAAGGTCATGAAGATTTACTCTTAGGTTTTCTTCTAAGAGACTTTTTTGATATGTAGTCTCATGTAAGCTATGTTGGCCTTAAACTTGTGATGTCATTTATCACAGTCTTGAACTTCTGATTCCCCTGTTTCCACCTCCCAGATGTTAAGATTATAAGAATGTACCACTATGCCAGTTAGTGTGGGTGTGTGGCTCAAACTCAGGTCTTTGTGGATGCTAAGAAAAAACTGTTAACCAGCTGAACCCCAGCCCCATCTTCTAAAAGTTTTACATTTTACAGTCCTTACATTAGAGTTTTGATCCATTTTAAATTAAGTTTTGTCTGTAATATGAGGGAAGGATCTAGCTTCGTTCTTTTGCTTATGGGTATCTGTAGTTTGATTTTTCTTTGGGCCCCCAGCTCACAAAAAAATGACACAGAGACATTATTAATGATGAAAGCTCAGCCTATAGTTTAGGCTTGTCCCACCAGCTCTTACAATGCAAATTAACCCACATTATTATATCTACATTCCTTTCCTCTCTACTGCCCATCCTGTTTCCTTTGCCATCTGACTGGTGACTCTCCTCTCTGTCCCTAGAAGTCGCGCCTAATCTCTTCCTGCCTAGTGATTGGAAATAAACCCAGGGCCTACACTCAGCTTATTTCCAACTAGAGCACCAAAGCTGTGGAGCAGGGAGAGAAAACACTGAAATCTGATGCAGAATAGTCCTTTACACTGTGTAACGATAGGTCACTGTGATGGTTTATTTCTGGGCTCTCAAGTCAGTCATTCCTCTGTCGTCTGTGCAACCCCACACTGCCTCGTTACTTCTGATGTCTTAAAATAGGGGTGCACGAGTCCTTCAACCCTTCCCCCACAACTTTCAGTAATGTTTGGACTGTTTGGGTACTCTGATGCTTCTACAGAAATCATGAAAACTTCAAATGTTCAAGGTTGCAGAGATGGCTCTTAACAGAAGATCAAGATCCAGTTCCCAGCACCCATGTGACAGCTTAGCCCCCTTTAACTCTGGGAGAGGTCTTTTTATTTGTTTAGTTCTTTCATTCTTTTAGCAGCGTCATGCCGTTCTCAGAGAATATGTTTTATACTGCTTGTATTAATTGGTTCCTGTTTCTGATTCTGTTCTAAGTGGAACTGAACACACTCTTATGGGTGCAGAGAAACACCACTGACTTATTTAAATATTGATCTTGCATCCTAAAATGTTGAGCTCAATTATTCATGTTTTAGTAATTTTTTTACAGGTTCCTGAGGATCTTCTGGATAAGGATTACACAATCTGCAAACAGAGGTGGTTTGACTGTTGCTCGCTCTGTCACAAATGAACTCAGTTGTTCTGTGGGAAAGGCCTGAGCTCCTTCCACTTATGGTTTCTTCAGCTAGACAAAATGTCTGAGGCGTTACTCTAGATGGGTGGGGTGGGGAGCCGGGGTGTGTCAGGAAGAGTCGTCCAGCGTTCTCTGACACTCTGGTTTTACTGCGGAGTGCTCAGCTAGGTCAGACTGAGGACTTTTTGGCTTGCCAGCGGAGTAAGGACATTCAGGGGTGCCTTAGTTCTTATTGGTGCCATCTGCTCAAAGCACCCTGCTGGAGGGGGGTGATTCCCCCATCTCCCGACCACACTGGCCCCTCAGCAATAGATGGGCTGGGACCAGCTCAACCCTCATGTCTTACCCCTCGTCTGGAAGACATGCTTCACCTGTGGAGCTGTGTGATCCTGCGAGAGCCTGGTTCCTTTCTTCGTCAGGTTGCAATGGGGTTCTGTCTCATTGAACTGGGAGCAGGAAGGAAGGGTGTGGTGCCAGTTCAAATACCACAATTGCTCACTGACCTCATTACCTTAGTCTGCCTTCCCTCCTTTTCCCCCTCCCCTGCCTTGCCTTCCCTCCTTCCCTCTCTCCTTTTCATTTTTCCTCTTCTCCCCTCTCTCTTTTTTTCCTTCCTGTCTTCTTTCCTTCTTCCTTCCCTCCCTCCCTTTCTTTCTTTCATTACTGGAAGGCAAACCCAGGCCTGTGTACCTTTTCGGCAAGCACTCTACAATTAAAGAAACAGTTGGTCTATCTATTCATGACCACCGTCAGCGACTCTAAATGCTGGTTTTTCCTTTAGAAGTAATTTTCAACATTTTCCCCTCAAAAGCAGGCAGAGTGTGGAGACCTCAACATTGTCATTTGCTAGATGAAGACAGTGTGTCTGTTTGGGAGTCTGAGGTGGTAGAGGGGACTAGAAAGTCACCTAGGGCTTGATTATGGAGTCCAAGGGCAATAAAGGAACACCCGACCCTAGTGTTCATGCGGCCCACGTCCAGTGTCACTGGCTGGGACAATCTCTCTCCCACCACCCTTTCTCATGGTTCTTCTGCCTGTCCAAGAACACTCCAATGAAAGGGACCTCACTGATTTTAAACTATTATCCCTATGAGTAATATGACCACATAAAATCGAAACAGCCAGTTTCCATGTACACGGGCTAGATGTCTAAACAGGAAGTCAAACAAAAAAGGTAGGCACTTCAGAATTTTAAACAACTTTGTGTGACCGGGGAACAGCTGCAAAACGGCAACTTGTTGTTTGGAACCAAGTGCCCACGAGGTACTTCTAAGTATAGCATCAACACAGTGCTCAATTGAGAGGGCCAGGACTCGCAGGTCTGGTCGCTGTGATCTCTCACTCCAAGGCCACCCACACATGAGCTCTGCGGCTGATTTGGATCCAGTCAATTTTCTGATACCGAGTGAAGGGTGAACCAGCCACAGAACAGGCCTGCAGCTCAGAAGTGTGCCAAGAATTAGGATTTAAACGGCAGCTTGTGAGACGGTCCTGGCTATGCGCCACACCACCCCTACCCACTCTGACAGGCTTACTTTTCATCACAGCTCGGTGCGGATGCCCTCTGACCTCTCCGGCTCCCTCTTTGTGTCTCTGCCAGCTCTTTGTTGGGGGAGGCTGACCCCATGAATCATCACCTGCACCCTCTCGGTAGCCAATGGAGTGAGCAGCAGACCAGATCGTGATGGCAAGGGGCTGACATGTGTCTTCTCTGCTTGGGAGCCTACTCGCCTCGAGACCTGCCTTCTTGTCTCACCTATAGTTGCATGGCCTCCTGTCCTTGCTCTGCTGAGCCCAGGAGTGCTGCTGATGGCTGGATCTGGGGCGTCTCATTCAGCCTTTGTGTAGCCTCTAGCATTTAGACTCTGAACAAGATCTTCATTATAGTTTCATCCATGCTACTGTTACATGCTTCTTCCAAGTTATAGTGAATTCTATTTCCTACTGAACTCTGTTTAAAAAATTCACCCGTATTTATCACTAACGTTAAAATTAATTTATTTAAGAGACAGGGTCTTACTAGGTAGCCCAGGTTGGCCTGGAACTCAGGGTGATTCTTCTACTTTCAGCTCCGGAGTGCTGGAGTCACAACAGGACAGACAGCTCTTGGCCCTCATTACCGCCTTGCCCTGGTAACAATGTTGTCTTTGTCGTCTATTTATTTTTAAGTCTCTTTATTTTTAAGCCAACGAAAAGCACAAGAAAGAAGGCCCGATGATGTTTCTGTACTGGTGCTAGCCTAGGGGATCTGATACACTCATCTGGATCCCCAGCAAACAAAATACATGGTTTGTTCACATCCTGTGCTGGAATTTTGAACCTCTGTTGAGTGCATGAATTGGCGTTTGTTCCATGAGCTCTTTCCAGAAGTAATAAAGCTAACGTTTCTACAGAGCGGGGCTCTTGCTTGGAATAGAACTTGTTTGCTGTCTGAACTTTTTCTGGGA
>PVIU01030945.1:0-15464 GCA_004026605.1 Ondatra zibethicus | reverse complement strand
CTACATAGCAGAAAAAAATAACGACAGCCTAAATTTTGCAGGAAAATGGATGGAACTAGAAAGCATTATTTTGAGTGAGGTAACCCAGACACAGAAAGACAATTATCACATGTACTCACTCATAGGTGGTTTTTAAACATAAAGCAAAGAAAACCATCTTACAAACCACAATCCCAGAGAATTTAGACAACAATACGGATACTAAGAGAGACTCACATAGATCTAATCTACATGGGAAGTAGAAAGTATAAAAAGACAAGATCTCCTGAATAATTTGGGAGCATGGGGACCTTGGGGGAGGGTTGAGGGAGGGAGGGGAGAGGCAGGGAGGGGAGCAGAGAGAAATAAAAAAATTTAATTAAAAAAAATAAAAAATAAATTATTTAACCCAGAAAATAAATGGCGTGCCACCAAATTAGACATTTATTGGCAAGTGATTAAGTGAGCCAGCCATTCTCTGGCACACTCAGCCTGAGAGGAAAGTGAGGTACAGTGGCTTCCCACTGTACAGGCTAACTGGCTTGGGAACTGCTTCCTAGTCTAGCATTTTCACAGACTGGCATCTCCAGGATGCCACAGACAATTAAGTACCTATCACTAACATCGTTCAGAGGCTGCTTTGAAGCATAAGAAGAGCCCAGTGCACTAGATATTTTCCACCAATCTGTCCAGCTACCTTCTTGTTTTGCGCACTTCCAAATTCAATTATTTATGAACAGTGAAACCAGAATCTCATCATCTACAGCAAGACTTCAGCCACACCAATAACTGTTCTTAGGGCACCGCCATCATTTCTGCTGACAAAGCCTGGCTGTGAGTAGGACATCAATAATTCACCATAGGGGAAAGAAAAGAACCCGGAAGCTCTTATTAATGAATAAAAGTATTTTAGTTTCCTGTTTGTCTATCTACTATCTATCATCTATCTACCTACCTATATATCTATCATCTACCTACCTACCTATATATTTATCTATAATCTATCTATCTATGATGAATTATTTTATATGAATATTTGATAGGCTATTACTCATCCCTAAAATGGGCATTGTGGCACACACCTGAAATCTCAACACTAGCGTAACGGAGGCAGCAGGATCAGGAGTTCAAGCCCAGCCACTGCTCAAGCTGGGTTACATGAGACCCCTTTTTCAAACCCCAATAAAAAAATAATAAAATATTTGACCTTAAAATGAAAAGAAATCCTGTTCAAAAACACAATACAGATGATTCTTGTGGACATTATGCTAAGTTAGATAAGCCAGACACAAAAGAACAAGTGTGCTATGCCTCTGCATCTACAAGCATCTGGAAAAGGCAAGTTCATAAGGACCGGAAGCAGAAAAGATATTTTCAGGTGCTAGAGGCAGGAGGCAATGCGGAGTTCTTATTGAGCTTCCTGTTACAGACTTTTGTCAAGGACAGTGGCAAAGTTCTGGAAATGGCTGGTAGTGCTAGTTACACAACACTGTGAATGAATTCACACTAACGAAACGGACTTGTAAATCTTGTATGTATTTTATCACAATGAAAAACTAACCCCTGGGTGTGGTCACCTCTGTAGCACCAGCCCTGTGGGGCAGAGGGAAGAGGGGTGCTGCAATTAAAAGCATGAGCCACCATGTCTAGCTTGACCCTTCTTATTATTTAAGAAAATGTTTTTAAAAGCTTTGGCCTCCTTGAAAGTCTTGTCCGTTCACAAACAGATAAAAGTTACTATCAGACTTGCAAGAAGATAGAATTTGTGCATGTAAAAACAGGAGTACAGAGAAGATGTTAAAAAATACCCCACATACCTGTTTTTTCCAACTCTGCTTGGACTTTGAGTTAAAATATTCAAATACTCCAGCACCACACTGAGACAAGGTCCTTAAGATGTGACTATTTGCTGTAGAACTGATCACATTTCACACATTTTATTTATTTATTTTGTTGTTGTTTATTTGTTTGGTTTTTTTTTCGAGGCAGGGTTTCTCTTGTGCAATAGTCCTGGCTGTCCAGGAACTCATTCTGTGGACCAGCTTGGCCTTGAACTCAGGGATCTGCCTGCCTCTGCCTCCCAGTGTCAGGAGCCTTGCAGCCTAGTCTCGGTGTGTGTGACTACCTGTGCAACGGGTTTCCTCGTGGCAAAGCACCTGTGGAAACAGACTCTCACAGTGAGAGTCCATGGGACAGCGTAGGGATTCGCAAAATTTGTGCAGCCTGCAGGCTTTTTTTCTCTCTCGTTATATTGGTGATTCTTTGGGCAGTTTTTAGGTTTACTTTGTCAGTCACACATGCAACAGCTGAAATTTCCCCTGGAAATTCTGTTCTTTCTCGAATATTTCCCTGAGATTCAACAGGGGTCTAATGCCCCTCAAATCTCTTTTTTTAAAAAATATTTTTTAATATTTATTTATTATGTATACAATGTTCTGCCTGCATGTATGCCTGCATACCAGAAGAGGGCACCAGATCTCATTACAGATGGTTGTGAGCCACCATGTGGTTGCTGGGAATTGAACTCAGGACCTCTGGAAGAGCTAGTAGTGCTCTTAACCTCTGAGCCATCTCTCCAGCCCGCCTCTCAAATCTCTTATCTGGAATTACTAACTACAACTCCCAATCTTGGGAACTTTTCTCACTCAATAGAAACTGTTAGGTACATATGAGGAAACAACACTTGGAACATAGACCATGTCTCACGGTTCTGGAAAGGGAGTAGGGCATGCATACACAGAATAGGGAAAGAGCCTCAGGAATACACACAATGCTAACTGTTGAGAGTAAATGCCCTAGACATCACACATATGAAACCAACGATAGGATCTGGTATGCATCAATGGGGAAAATACAATGTAAAATATGGCATGGAAAGATTCATCTTTTTAAAAAAAATATTTATTTATTATGTATACAGTATTCTGTCTGTGTATATGCCTGCAGGCCAGAAGAGGGCACCAGACCTCATTACAGATGGTTGTGAGCCACCATGTGGTTGCTGGGAATTGAACTCAGGACCTTTGGAAGAGCAGGCAATGCTCTTAACCGCTGAGCCATCTCTCCAGCCCCCAAGATTCATCTTTACTATACAGATGGGCTTTCCCCAAGTAATAGCTCAGTAGATCTGGATCAGCTTCTCCTGTCGACTGTTAAACAGAAGATTAAAGCAAGTAGCAAGCCCACCATCAGGACTGTCATGGTTAAAGACCTTCCCAGGGGGTTCTGGGGAGGTTTCTGAACTCTGGATTCACCTACCTTGGCCTACATAGCAGATGACAGTCCAATAAGAGGGGTGACAGCCAAAATTACAAGGGTTAACTTCCAACCACATATAAATCCTACTATGAAACCAGCTAAAAATGATGTTATGGAATGAAAAAACATTCCAATTTTATCACCAATTCCTTCATTAATTTTGAAGACATCACTAAAGAAGAAAAAAGATTGTGTTACAAATAATGTCAGATTTGCACAGAATTTATCCAGTTTTATATTGTTATCATTGAATCTGATATAAATTAATATGTCTAGAATGTTTGTATGTATTTCACATGACAGGTTATCTGTTTCTGGTAGAATTTGTCATTAACAGTACCCTATGGTCCATGTGGCCTCAGAATGAATACACATGTGATGTCTAAGACAATTCACTGTGAAATTTCAAACTGCTCAGAGATGTGTGCATATGGCGCTGTTCTCTATGAACACAAATCGTTGAGTTCACTATGTCTTCTGTGAAGCAGAGGCTGACTGACAGGAGCTCCCTCCTTCTTTCCAATGTCTTCCAAGGACACCACGGAGCCCTGGCAGGATGGTGCTCAGTGGGGCTGGACAGGCCACTTTGCTGCTCCCTGCAACCACTGCTCTGCTCACCACGGAGCCCTGGCAGGATGGTGCTCAGTGGGGCTGAACAGACCACACTGCTGCTTCCTGCAACCACTGCTCTGCTCACCACGGAGCCCCCACAGGATGGTGCTCAGTGGGGCTGGACAGACCACACTGCTGCTCCCTGCAACCACTGCTCTGCTCACCACGGAGCCCCCACAGGATGGTGCTCAGTGGGGCTGGACAGACCACACTGCTGCTCCCTGCAACCACTGCTCTGCTCACCACGGAGCCCCCACAGGATGGTGCTCAGTGGGGCTGGACAGACCACATTGCTGTTCCCTGCAACCACTGCCCTGCTCACCACGGAGACCTCCCCCCATCTCTGCCAGTGCACTAGGAACAAGAAGCTCTGTAAGACACAGGCACTGCTCACAAGGCTTTACTCTGCTCAGTGATGCACCGACACTCCTAACAGGGTGGTGGTATCTACTTCACAGCACTGAGAACAAAAGTGTATCTGACTTCAGCACAAAACTAGGTACTCACTCTGTGAGCCGGGTGTTGAGCTCCCCAACGTCATGCACGTCAAACCAGCTTATCTCCTGATTCATTATCGCATGGAAAAACTTCTGTCTAATTTTGTGTATTTGTCTTCCAGCCGCCAGGCACCAAAATGAAACCTGAATGTAGGCGACTATGAGCACACCAGCACCAATCCCCGTGTAATAGTAGGCGTACCTGAAAAACAAGAACACCGTAGTGCTGTTTTCTGACCAGTCCTTCTCTCGGAACACAACTGAGTCCTACTTCTTCAGCTCTCTGGGTATCCCACCATCCTTGACAGACAGGAAGGGTTGTAAGGAGCAGAGCTGCCATGTCAGCGTGCAACTATGTCTGCGGCGATATAGAAGAATGCCTCTGGGGTAAAGCCCGCCTCTTCACTGAACCACCCTGTAAACTCAGGCAGGATGCTTAGCATCTTAGGCTCCAATTTTCTAGCTGGTAAAATGGAGGTGAAAACAGATATATAACATGTCTGAAAGGTGCTTAGGCCAGTACCTTACATACAGCAAGCACCCAGAGAACAGCAGTTACTATGGAACAGTGCTTGGGATACTGGAAGTCTGCTGAGATGTGCCCTTGCAGTCCTAACTCTATTATATCAACATCAGTTAATAAGCCCCATGCCCAGGCTGTCTCTGCTTGTCAAGGGACATGTGACAGGACCTGTCTGAAAGTGGAAACTAGGGATGGAAGTGACTCCTTGCCCCTCTGAACTGATAGAGCTCAGCTGATAAGCGACAGCTGAAAATTAATATGATCTGTATCCGCCCAATTGGTCATTTTGAACTACCCTAAAATGTTTAAGGAATCAAAGAGCAGCCCTTCTAATTTAAACAGAAATAATGAAAACCTTCAAATTAAACTAAGAAAAAGGTGAACTGACATTCCCATGTTCTGAGTCTTCACATTCACAAGGGCAAACCTTGGCTTCTGCAATCAGTTCATATTTAGATAAAAGGCAAATCTTTCAACATGAAAATACAGGGTACAGATTTCCCCATCTTTAAAAGGAGAAGTTCTACTTGTTTTCTCCTGAAAATTGCAGGGTGTCATCAACATCACTTAGAAGGAAGGGAGTCTCTCATGTGGTATTCACAGCTCTGCCCTCAACCTGTCAGGAATCCTGCAAACATATCACACCCTGTTATAGCTCAGAACTTCCAAAAAGATATGGGGCAACTAGAAAGCTTCTCACTAACAGATGAGTCTAGAATTAATCGTTTTTCATGTGCTAATGATATAGCAAGAGTAACCACATTTATAAAAGTATATCTTATGGTTAGGGAACAACTTGAAAGCTGTTTAGTTTTATTCATTTGTTCACTCTTTCATACTTTAGGTCTTTTTTTAAAGGACAGGGTCTTGCCACATAGCCTAGGCTTGCCTCAATCTCACAACCCTCCTGCCAATACCTTCACAGTGCTAAGATGGGTCACCATTCCTAGCCTTATATTTTAAAATATATTTGTAATATATTTTAAGCAATCAAGATGTTGCTGTTAACTGGGCATTGTTGCTTAAGCCTGTAATCCCAGGACTTGGAAGGCTAGGGCAGAAGGGATGCCCCAAGCCTGAGAGCAGCCTGGGTTACATCAAGGGTCAGACCCTGTCCCAAATAGAAGAAAGAGAAAGAATAATGCTGACTACTACAATAGTATTCAGAGTATTTGTGTCTTCTCATTCAAATATAATCAAGGAACATGTCAAAGCATTCACAGAATAATGTAGAATCAAATTATCTGAATATTGTCATGAATCTTTGCACATTTGTTCAAAGATATTCTTCGGAAAAATTTCAAAGCATGTAAACCAAAAGCAAAATATATTCCTTAGTTAAACCAAGGTAAAAATTAAACGTTTGTTAATTCTACAATTTTGTTTTGTTTTGTTTTGTTTGGGGGGGTTGTTTCTTTGTGTTTCAAGACAGGGTCTTTCTGTGTAGCAGCTCTGGCTGTCCTGGCACTCTCTTTGTAGACCAGGCAGGCCTTGAACTCACAGAGATCCACCTGTCTCCGCCTCCCGAGTGCTGGGGTTAAAGTGTGTCATCACTGCCCAGTTATTTTAGGATGCTTTAGTTCATTATTTACAATTAGATGCCAAGTTTAAAATTTCCCTGCTAGCCAATATTATTATAATTTTTACTAGGGATACTGTATAAGAGGCACATTAATAATTACAAAGCTATGTGCAATCACTTTTAATTCAACTTCAAATCATATTATATGAGTGAGAAATTTTATAGATCATTATAACCAGATTAATGTAGAAAAGATTAAGGAAAAAATAAAGAAAGTGTCGAATTACATGGCCATATCTTCCTCCAGATGGCTGCTGACATTCTCTGTACTGCTGACTTCACCTAGACAACCAGAAAACAGAGCTGAGCCCTTTATGCCTTTTTGCACTCCAATAAAAATAAGCATATAAAAAAATCCAAATTCATTTCACTTGAAAATCTATACAAAAATAGGACCAAGTGATTCAGTAAAATTCAATTTTAGTTTCTATCTAAGCTTTAATGACATCCATTCAAATAGTTTCATGTTGGCCATGAGCTACTACACAAAGCTTACATTCAATGATGCTCATTTTCAAGAAGAAACCCACAGTGACAAATAAATGCCAGTATGACTGGACATGGGCACATATACGAATACTAATACTGCATTTCTCTGTTTTATGGTTATTTCACAATTATCATAAAGAACAGAGTGATGTGGGATTCCCCTCTGTATGCTGTGAATATCATTGGTTAATAAAGAATGTCTTGAGCCTGGCAGGGCAAAATAGAGGCAAGCGGGGAAAACTAAACTGAATGCTGGGAGAAGGAAGGTAGAATCAGGAGAAGCCATGGAGCCGCCACCAGAGACAGACATGGTGAAACCTTGCCAGTAGGCCACGAGCCTCATAGTAAAATATAAAATAATAGAAATGGGTTAATTTAGGAGATAAGTGTGAGCTAGAAATATACATAAGTTAATAGGCCAAGCAATGTTGTAATTAATACAGTTTCTGTGTGATTATTTTGGGGCTGAGCAGCCAGGAACAAACAAATGGCTTCTTATTACAACAGGGCATTATCCAATATTAGGAAGAGCTAATTGTCTGAACCAAATACATTAGAAACCCCAAAATTTAAACATTCACATAGACATACATACTACTATTCAACGTTTTTGAATAGTAGTATGTATTTTTTTTCAATTCTTTTTCAACACATACTTAAAATCAATCTAAAAAAAATGAAGGGTCCTTGTAAGCTAAGAATATCATTGAATTATCAAGGCTACTCTTGATAATTCCATTGCCAACATTTATTTTTTTTCTTTTTTGAGATTTCAGTATAATTATGTCATTTCCCCCTTCCCTTTTCTCCCTTCAAATCCTCCCATATGCTCCTTGCTCTCTTTCAAATCCATGCCCTCCTTTTCTCATTAATTGTTGTCTCACACGCACACATGCGCGCACAGGCACACACAGGCACACACACGTGTACACACACTTCTAAATATATAACTGTAACTCGCCAACATGTTAACTGAGTACAAACAGAACTGTAACTCTTCCAGTGGTTTACTTTAACTCAATCTCTGTGACCAAGAGTGACCTGCACACAGAGCTAGCCTATGTCCACCAAGTCAAGGATGTCTATTAGATGAGGGAAAGGATTTCCACAGCTTACTCATTTCTTCACTCCCCCAGTGTGCTTTTTTACATCTTTCCCTATCGATCATTTTCTTGCTTCCAATCTTGCTGAGAAAATTAAGTTCTACCAGTCCCCTATTTATGCAAAGTTAGACTTTCTGAGGTTTCAGTCTCCTGCATTGAACCATGAAATTGCATCATCTGAAATCATCTCTTTCTTATAAACAACTGTCTCAGACCTCGTTTCATTTCTTCAATCCTGGGTCTGCTTTCTGACAGGCCAACACATAACCACACACGAAACTGCGCAGATGTCTCTCCCTTCCTCTTTCTCATCTCATCTGAGAGTAACCATGTCCTTCAGTTTCTCAGGCTAAAGCAGTAGCATCATCCTCAATCCTCGCTTACACTCAAGCCACGGACTCGTAACTAGTGCAGCTCACTGTTCACAGTGCAGATTAGATTCCTGTACTTCCTCCTGAAGTTGTCAAAGCCAGTTCTGACTTCACAGAGCTCCTTCCTTTTCTACATATCTCTGCCAACACTTGTCCTGGGTGTTCTAGTGCCCATTAACATGATCTTTTCAAACTCATTACAAACAAGAACTGGAGCTCTGACCCTCCACCTTCCACAGTACAAAACACAACAGTGCAAATGGTATGTTAAGTGAATGTTATTTGCAAAATTCCAATAACTTCGATACCACAAATAATCCTTACTTTGATTAGTAATGTTTGATGGAATACTGGTTTCTGCTTTTGTAAAACTATCTGTCATGTGACCAAACACCAGCATCAAGAGGGGAAGTGCAGTCCCATGGATAACAGCAGCCAGCGTTCCCAGGGCCATGTAGAGCTTGTCGAGCCAATCTGCATAGCGAAACTAGGAGGAAGAAGAGCAGGCGCACAGTGAGCACATGACACCATGGATGGTGCTTCTAAACAGACCCCAAATTCAAGCCCATTTCAGACTGTCGCTGCACTGTCTCACACCAAGCTGTGCTCTACCGGGGCTGAACTTTGGCAATCATCTCACCATGGGCTGTGCCAACTCTCTTTAAATTTATTTTTACTTTTATCTATGTGCATATGTGGGGGGCATGAATGTGAGTGCTGTCAAAGGCCAGAAGAGAGCATCAGATCCCATAGAGCTGCAGCTATAGGAGGAGGAGAGTTCCCTGATGTGGGTGCTGGGAACTGAACTCTACTCTGTAAAAGCAGCGAGTGCACTAAACAGCTGACCTATATCTTCAGCCCCCTTGTACTAATTCTTCATCCTGAATCCAGGCAGGTGTCTCCTCTTCGGTAATATCTGATGAAAATTTTTAAAGTTTCAAAGAAGATGATAGAAGAAAAATAATATTTTGAAAAGGTAGAAATCACTTCTCATCCTGTGTTGGCGAACATTAACACTTTGACTGAATTACAGTCAGTGAGAAGAAATACCTTTCTCCACATGACTGTGAGCGTGTTCCCAGATTTAACAGGAGAGAGAAGACCCCTGACTGTTAAATCCTAGGAATCAATAATCCACCACAACCTTTATTATCATGTGTTTCAGGATACTTGTTCACATTGACACTATGAGACTGCCAATAAAGCGTAACCTTGAATCAGGGTGCAGAGTTAGCAGCTAGCTACCAGAATTAGCCACAGAGGCTTTGGAGGACCCAGGATACATACAGAGAGACACAAAAAGTAGTAGGGAGGGGATTAGAAAGATTTGATGGCCCTGTTTGGATGGGGGTGAGTGGGATGAGGGTGGAAGGGAGGTCACTGATGGCTTCTCCGTTTTGCCCCAATTTTGACTCCCGAGTTTTATTAATAATAAAAAATTTAGATAAACTCTTCAAACATGAGTAGATAAGCCTTTGAGGCAAACCTGTCAGGACTTCAGGACCTTGAAAGATGGCATGTTATCAAGCATAGTGGTATAATAGTAATCCCAGTACCCAGGAGCCCTGAAGGATGGCATGTTATCAAGCATGGTGATATAATGGTAATCCCAGTATCCAGGGTTTCGGGGCCTTGAAGGATGGCATGTTACCAAGCATAGTGATATAACAGAAATTCCCAGAAGCAAGGAGGTAGAAGGGTCAGGAGTCTGAGGCAATCTGTCTTACACACAGCAATACCCTGCCGTAACCTGTACCAAACAAGACAGCATGGGATGCAGAAGCTTTCCTCCACCTCGCCGGCAAGGACCATCAAGAAAAATATAGGTAAAAGATAACTGGCAACATAACTAATTTGGAAAACATTGAAATCTAAACCAGGAAGGGGAAGCTACTGAGGTTCAGTACATGGCAAACTATGCTTGCCATTCTTCTGAAAATAAGCTAAATCCAATCAGTTAACTTCACCTCCAGTTCCACCTCCTAAGAAAGCCTAATACCATGTGGAATATCTCTTTTGTGACATAAGTGTTTTAAACAATGAATGAATCCCAAACTCACCATCCCAAATATGCCAATGGTTGGTTTCTTTTCTTTCTTCTCCTTTTGACTAAAGAACATAACAAAGGAATTATACAAAGGTTCGGAAATGTTATGAAAACTTTAAAGTACCAGCCTGCTATAAAACTAATTGGAACTAGGACAAACATGTCTACAGCATACTAATTCACTAGGACAAACATGTCAACACAGTACTCAGTCACTAAGACAAACATGTCTATACAGTACTCATTTCCCAAGACAAAAATGTCTATGCAGTACTCAGTCATTAAGACAAACATGCCTATACGGTACTCAGTCACTAAGACAAACATGTCTATACAGTACTCAGTCACTAAGACAAACATGTCTATACAGTACTCAGTCACTAAGACAAACATGTCTACGTACTACTCAGTCACTAAGACAAACATGTCTATTCAGTACTCATTCACTAAGACAAACATGTCTATACAGTACTCAGTCACTAAGACAAACATGTCTATACAGTACTCAGTCACTAAGACAAACATGTCTATACAGTACTCAGTCACTAAACATGTCTATACAGTACTTAGTCACTAAGACAAACATGTCTATACAGTACTCAGTCACTAAGACAAACATGTCTATACAGTACTCATTCACCAAGACAAACGTGTCTACGCAGTGCTCATTCACTAGGAGAAACGTTCTACAAAGTACTCATTCACTAGGACATATGTGTTTACACAGTACTCATTCACTAGGATAAACGTGTCTACAGGGTACTCACTCACTAGGAGAAACATGTCTACACACTACTCATTCACTAGGACAAATGTGTCTACACAGTACTCATTCAAACAGTCTGATATCATTAATAAAGTATAAATACAAATGTTCACATATTTTAGACATTTAAATATATGATTATCCCTGGTTATTGTATTTTTATGTTTAACTCTTACACTTTGTGTATGTGTGTTCTCATGACTATGGGGGGCATAAACATGCAAGGTGCATGTAGAAGGTGGGAAACCTAGTGTCATTGCTCGCCATCTACGTGCTAGATACAAGGGCTCTTGTTATTCACCACTGGATTAGCCAGGACAGCTGGCCCACAAGACTCCAGTGGTTCTCTTGTTTCTACATCTAATGGTTCTCCATTAGAGTGCTGATATCACATATATCTTACCACATCTGGCTTTATATGGGTTCTGGAGACAAAAACACAGGTCCTCAAGCTTATGCAGCAAGTACTTTTCTCAGAGAATTACAGCTCCTATCCCAGGTGTTGGGATTTGTACAAGAATATTTTCTTGTATCTAGATATTTCCTAATTTTTATAATGAATACATTCATTCACACATTTATTTGCAAGCAACATACTATACGTTAAAAAAAGAGAGGGTTTTTTCCTTTTTTTCATTAATTTTAGTATAATTATAATATTATGGCTGGTCATGGCAAAGTATATTTGTAATTCCAGGACTAAAATGGCTAAGGCAGAAAGATTACACATAGGAGGAAAACCTGGGCTACATAGTACTTCCCTACTTGAAATAAAAAAAGAAAAGACAGAAAATAAATCATGTTCCAGAATTAACCTGCCCAATTACCTTCTTGGTAAGTCTAGGTATAGTTCAATTACTACCTAGACATACATTCATTCATTCATTTTTATTGGCAGTCCGGATAGTATTTTTAATCATTTTCTTTACTACAGAAAACAGTGATCAGATGTTGGACATAATTATCCTAATTTGAAAACTAATTAATTACTCTATGGGCAAATCTAATTCTGCAAGGCATCTGAAGTCCTCAGTGGACTTCAATAAGACATCCAAATAAAACATTAAAAAGCCATGCTTTACAAACAAAACAAAACGAAATTAACTATAAATTGTCAAAAAGCTGCCCCTACATGTAAAAATGTCAACTGCTACTCAAAGTTACAAATCAAATAACTCTACCTGATAACCTACATTTGTCACCACCTGGCACTGCCAGCGGGATGGCAGGCTATGCCAAACCACTCTAAGGAGAGACTATTTTAGAAAGAACATTATTTTAACACCAACTTTGAAGTTTAAAAGTTTATTGCTTTTTTCATGCACTAAATGAAGTAAGAGGATCATTTTAAAGGAGAAACAGTCCAGTTCTCAGTAGTACAAGATGGACACAAACCCCCGAGCTCAGGATGGGTCCTGTACTGGGCACCTACAGCACAGCTTCAGGATCCCCGAGCTAGGATGCAACAAAAGAGACAGCCACGATCATCTCAGCTCTGCTCTTCCTTACTCTTTTGTTCTCTGACTCTGATGCTCCTTAAGAGAACATCTGACATTCTAGGTATGAGCTAGAATAATTCATTAAAAACTCGGAAGAAGGCATACTGTTGACCTTTGATAGATAAAAAAGCACGCAGAAGAGTTATTTAACTTGTCCCGGATCCTGTTGATAGAACAAAACTAAGATTTAGAATGCAGTCTGCTGCTAAACCACCAAGTTGTGAGGCAGGAGATGCAGACCTCTGAGACTTCAGCCAGGATGGCGCCAGTGGTACAGCACTTGCCTGGCACTGGGCTAGAGATATAGTTCAATAGTAGACGCTTGTCCAGCATGTGCAGAACCTGGGTTCAATCCCTAGTACTGAAGGGAAAGGTTACTAAATTTAATGTATATCTGTGAAATTTCTGTAACAATATGAATGACTATCAATTTTTCTTTCTGAGCACTGAGTTCTGAGTAATCTACTAGGAGTGAGAGCAGTAATCTACTAGGAGTGAGAGCTGGTGACAACGTGTATTCTCTCTCCCAGAACTAAAACTTAAAAGTCACATAGAGGCTCCCCAGGCAACATCCTAGAGTGGATTCTGAGAACCACGAAAATAAATAAATAACAAAGTCAGTGCTGAGGAGCAGTGTAAGAGCCACTAAGCGAAACGTACAAGGAATTTCTCTACTTTGAAGTCACAACAGAACCAATAATAAAATGAAGATATGCATAGAATCAAACCATCTATTTTATTTACCTTTCTTTTTGAACATCATGCAATACTTTGTATGCAATATACGTGAGTGGTGGTGGGCACCTGTAATTCCAGCTCTTAGGGAAAGGATGTGGGGTGACCTCCAAGTCCAGGCCAGCCTGGGTGACATGGTGAGTCATATGTGAATGGTGGTGTACACCTGTAATTCCAGCTATCAGGAGAAAGGATGTGGGGTGATCTATAAATCCAGGCCAGCCTGGGCGACATGGTGAGTCTGTGGACAGCCTCCACCTTACAACACAGCAAGATCCTATCTCAAGGACAAAACAAGACCTTCTAGAATGTACTGCACATTAGACATCTGGGTTTCAAGATGAGCACAAATGGAACATGAATGTTCAATATAAAAATATGGGCTTATTGTGAAAGAGAATGTCTTCTTATTCATAACTTTTATTACAGATATAAAAATTACTATGTCTGGAATACCCAAAAGTTCTCCTAAGTTGATTTCTTTACTTTTAATATTGATGGGGAAGGGGGGATTTAAAACTACAAATGCATCTCACAGTGTCTTTCTCTAGACAGCACTACCCTAGAAACCTGGCTGGATCAGATGGAACATGTCTGCAAGCAGTCTCCTCAAGCCCCACCACACACTGCAGAGCTTCATAGCCTGCGCCACCATCCGTGGGGCTGCATCTGATCACCTGGAGAAGCTGCTGAAGGAGCTCTCCCTCGGAAGGGCGGTTTATCCACTGAATGCTGAACCTGATGGGTAGTGTGTTCCAGACAGCTGCATTTTCCTGCAGAGAACTTTCCCAGAATGCTTTCCCTCTCAGCCTGCTCCCGCCTCTCAGAACATCAGGGAGGCATTGGCTGTACTGGACCTAGCATCTCTAAGTCACTTAGAGCAATCATTTTCTTTGAATTTCAAGCTTCCCTAACATTGGCCAGAAATTCTCCCAGCTTGTTACCATGATGGGTTTTTGGTTTTGTTGTTTTTCATGTTTTATTCATTTATTGTGTATGGGTGCATGCACAAAAGAGGAAGGTTCACACGCCACCGCAAGTGCCTATGGAGGTCAGGGTCAGCATGCAACTTGCAGCTGGCTTCTTCTTCCACTCTGAGGGCTAGAAACAGAGTTTAAATTCAGGCTTGTCAGCCTTGCAGGAAGCTCTTTGCCTGCTGACAGGCCTGGCTGGTCCTGCCGTGTCTTTTGACTTGTCCATAAATCCTGATTCCTGGCTTGTTAGCATCAGTTACTCCAGGCTCAGTGTGTATTCTCTCTGTCCTAGATCGGGCTGAAATGAGCTGTTCTATGTAGCATCCGTTTCTTTAGCAGAAAGCACCAAGAGAGCTTCTTTCCAATGTCCTTTCAGTGGACAGAAACTGAACAACTAAAATATTCATGACTTCAGATTGAAGTTTCTCATTCTAATTTTACATTTTTAAACATAAAATTTATTTTCAATCTGTACTTTCCCTTTGTAGATTCCTAAGAATATTAATATATCCATCAATTCCTATTGTCTTAGCTTACAATTTCCTGTAAACAATGAGCCTAATACGGTATGGTTTAATTTCCTGTCCAGGCAGTCTGCTGTAATAAAAAATATACTGAGAATAACTATTTTCTCTAAGCAATTACATCTTCAGGGGTTCTAATTGAAGTATAGATAACCAACCTAAAGAGATCTAATGCAGTTTTGCTCTGTTTCACCTGTCATGACACATTCTGTGTTTGTGTAGTTGTTCATCAGACCACAGCTGAGAGCCCAAGCAGCATATGGCTCAGGTGCATGAGCGATCAACAGTGCTCATAAAGCTGAGGATACACACACACACACACACACACACACACACACACTCTCACGCACACACACACACGCACACACACAAAACTAAAAGGGTTGTGAGCAGTGGCCGGCCTGGAAGCTGAACAGGAGCCTCCTTCTGTCACACACACCTGAAGGGCTACTCCAAGCAGAGGAGTTCCTTCCAGTGGCTGGTTTGTTTCTGAAGGCTGAAAATA
>PVIU01030944.1:0-15403 GCA_004026605.1 Ondatra zibethicus | reverse complement strand
TCTTTCAAGGAAGAAGGGGGAGGGAGGAGGGGTGGGGGGTAGTGGTAGGGGACCGGGAGAAGGGGAAGAAAGGTAAAAATTTTATTTCTTTAATTATGTTCTTGAATGGAAAAAATAAAACAAAACAATGTATGGGAAAAAAAGAAAAGAAAAAGATAATGAGTTAATATAAGCTACAAGAACTAATGGGCCAATCAGTTTATAACCTAATGTAGACTCTCAGCATGATTTTCTTTGGGACCTAATGACTGTGGGACCTGGTGGGAGGACAGAAACCAACCAGGCCCCTCATGCTACACTAACCAGTCACTTCTCATCCACCCTTTTCCCATCCTCACCAGAATCTTCTTAGCTGTGCTCTGCCTCCCTTCTCGATGCATGCTGCCCATCATAAACTAGATCACCTGACTTCTCCCACTTAAAATGTGTTTGGTTGTAACTACACTGTACATGGAAATGAACCCCCACACCATGGTCTTTGTGCCTCCCCTAAAGCCATATGCCATCCTCTTCCATAAATCAGTCATGGAATTTTAACATGTATTATGTTACACGCATTTCAGTTTTTCCACACGCCAAAATATAAGCTACATTTCCTGATCAAAATGCAACAAAGCTGTGAATTAGCAACCAAAAACTCTGTTATTTCTTCTTTATATATAATATCTTCACTTAATTCAAAACCATACCTTGAGCAAAGAGGATATAAAAAAATAATTTAAAAAAGACCTTTTTGCCTAGAGCAAGAAATACAAGACTTCTAGGGGTCAAACTACTCATGTGTTTTTCAGAAGTTTCATGATCCTGATATACAGCTTCAAGCCAAATAGAACATAAAAAATTAGTTGTGGGAAGAGGAAAACCAGTCAGTGTTAGTAGAAGAGCCTAAGAAATGGGGACATTTCAAAGCACATTTGTAACATGGAGTTACATTAAGAGAGAATGGTGTTCAGCAAAACTAGGTCAGGGCACTAAGCTCAAATTAGCAGAGTTAATCTTTTTGTTTTCTGGCCATTTCTATCTTTCAGACATTGATAATATTATCCACAAATGCTGATCATGAAATAGAAGCCTATGGCATGTGCTGTGTAGAGAACACTCAAGATTACAGTATGGTAGTGCTTGGGTCACTTTTGTGTTGTGTTTTGCTTCGCTCTCCCCATCCTTTAAAGGCCAAACATAGTGATGCGGACCTGTAACCACAGCAGTCGTGAGCATAAAAGACAAGAATTATGAGTTAGATACCAGCTTGAATAACATTATAAACAGAAAGGTTTTTATAAAAAATAGTTTAAGTAAAATTTTAAATCCTAAAAAATCTGTTAATTTAGTAGACAATAGAGCCCTCCTAACAGAATGTTCAGTCTAAGAACAACGTGGAACCAGGAATTCACCCAGAGTCTTCACCTCTACACTTACTATTAGGCCACTCTTAAAGAAACATTGTCCCTGTCTTAGTTAGGGTTTTGTTGGATAAGACAACATGACCATGGCAACTCTTATAAAGGAAAATACATCAGTTTCCCTAGATTTGGGTTCTAGTGCCAGCTAATTGTGTCTAACTTACAGTTCAGAAGTTTAGTCCATTATCATCATGGTGGGACGCCTGATGTCACATAGGCAGACATGGTGCTGGAGATGAGCTGAGAGCTCTACAGCTGGATCCACAGGCAGCAGGAAAAAAAAAACAGTCACACTGGGCATGGTTTTGAGCATCTGAGATCTCAAAGCCTGACCCAGAGTGACACACTTCCTCCAACAAGGCCACACCTACTCCAGCAAGGCCACAGCTCCTGGTAGTATCATTCCCTTTGAGTCTATAAGGGCTATTTTCTTTCAAGCCACCACAATTCCCTAAGCAGTACTGAAGACCAAGCATAAGTACTGTTGTAGAGTTTAAAGCTGATGCTGCCAACATTTATAAAATTACTGCATCCTGTTGCTAGGGCTGGGAAGACATCAGTCAGTGAAGAGGCAACCATGAGATCCTATGCTCAATCCCCAGAACACACATAAAAGTGCTAGGTACAGTGGCAGGTGACCATACTCCTAGCACAATGGAGGGAAAACAGATGGGACCCTGGGCTTACCTCGCCAGTAGAGGCTAATAGGTGAACTCCAGGCCTATATCTCACAGCGCACAGATGGCATTTCTGAGGATGACCCCTGAGAGTGTCCTCTGCCCTCCTCATGCCCACACATGCTCATATGCCCCTCGTGAATACACACATGCACACATTTTAAAAAGAATAAAAAACGCTAAGTGAGGACATTTTTATCTGCTATAGGCTTAAAAGTTTCAAATGGAAGCCTGGGAGAATGGCTCGGTTTTTAACAGAGCTTGCTGTGAAAGTGAGAGTACCACTAGACTTTAAATTCCCAGCATCCACATGGAACCAGGCCGGATATGACCACAAGTGACTTTAACCCCAGTGTTGAGAAAGTAGAAACAGAAAGATCCTGGAAGTTCACCGAGCAACCTGCCCAGTCAAAACAGCTAGCACCAGGCTCAGTAGTAGAACTTATCCCTCAACCAAAAAATAATAAAAAATAAAAAATAGGGTGTGGCAGTCTACATCTTTAATCCAAGCACTGGGAGGCACAGACAGGTAGATCTCTGTGAATCTGAGGCCAGCATCAACTCTATACAGTTTTAGGCCAGCCAGACTACATAGTTAGACTTTGTTTCAAACAAAACAAAACAGACAAAAAAATGTAGAAGGTATAGAAAAAGACACCTAACATGTTTTAGCTTCTACATTCACGTATGTACACACTTACACACATGATTGTACACTGCATGCATGAACATGTTTATTTATACAGCCACATGTATATACTGCATATATGAATGTGTCTGCACACACACCATTAAAAATAAAATAAAATAAAAAGTTTTGAAATCAAAGAAACACCTACAATCACCTCTGAGTGAGAAATTTGGGGCATTCATTTCCTTCCTTTTGATGAAAACCCATCAAAATGTCCCCGTGTCTAAAGTTCTGTTATAATGCTGGTGTATTGAATTACTACCAGAATATGCCTTTTATTTTTATTGTAAGATACTGAAGAGATCTGCAAATATTCTAACTCTCTCCTTTCTGTGTGGCAAGCTGTCAAGGCAGAATCAGTGGTTTTACATGTCTTAAATTCACCTCCGCAAACTATCTCTACTTTGCAGACACATACCATCCACTTACAGTCATTTGGCTTCAAAGTATGTGCAGGCGAACCACCAAAGAAAAGGTTTGCCATGTAATCATTTTTAAAGAACGTATTTTAAGCCATATCCACAGAAATTCATGGAGCTTTAAGAAGAGGAAAAAAGAGTGTGTGTCATCAGCTTAGTCCTACAAAATAAGAAAACTCATACATTAAACATTGCAAAATAGAAAAAAAAAGCAATACAGCTTTAGTTCAATCTGTAATTTGTGAGCTATCACAGAGTTCCTGGCTTGGCACCACTCCGGATGCTCACAGAATGTCATTGTAAAGGTTTGAGAGGACTCTCCAAGGACCAATTAAATGAAGTGAGAACTGGGAAAAATTGTTCTCCACAAAGAAAAAAAAAAGAATGACTCAGGGTGGATGTGATTTCCCAATTTTCTTATTTTGTCTGTGAATAGGAAAGCATGAGCCAAATACATCATCGTTTTGTCCAGTTATTTGTTTATGGTCATTAAGAAGGTGTTTTGTGCTCTCCATTCTGGCCCTGTATTCTCTAAATCCTAGTTGCTCTCCGACCCCAAACACTAAACAATGTCATTGATTCCATTGCTTTAAATCCTGGGATGTGTTTGTGTGTGTGTGTGTGTGTGTGTGTGTGTGTGTGTGTGTGTGTGTGTGTACATCCATATTTACAACTGGTTCTCATTTCATTAATTAACAAGTACTATGTGACTCAAAAAAATAGAAATCATAAATTTTAAATAAATAAACAAAAAACTTACTGGTTCTGCTTTAGTTATTTCTCATTTAATTTTACTATCATGTATTAATTATACACAATAGTGGGTTTCGTTATGACATTTCCATACTGGTATAGAACATAATCTTGGTCACATTAGTGACCACCCTCTACTTCCTCTCTTGTTGCCTTCCCACTCACACAGATCCTTTCCCTTTTCCCAACTATCTTTCCTCTATTTTCATGTCTCATTTTATTTTCATGGAGTGAGGGTGTCATCCAATGAGTTTAGTAAGAGTCGTTTATAAGCACATGGATGTGAGGTTATTTACAGGAGATAAACTTCTCAGGGGGCTACATCACTGAAGAAAATGTCTCAATTCTCCCTTCCCAGCAACCATTAAGTATCTAAATTCTTGGGTGGGTGGGAACCCCATAAGTCCTTCCCCCTTCAAAAGCAGGGTTTTTATTTTTAAACTTTGACTATGGAAGTATGTTGTACAACGGGGGAGTGCATGCCATGGTGTTCATGTATGAGTCAGAAAACATCTTTGTGGACGCAATTGTCTTTTTTCAGCTTAACATAGATTCTAGAGATCAAGTCAGGGTGTCAGGGTTTGAGTCATGTGCTTTTATCTGCTAAGCCACTATTCTTCATCAGTTTAAACTCATTGCCAATAACCAATTTTGCATTTTTAATATTGTAAATTTTAGTTTCAAAACAAGTACATGGAATATATAACAGGCTCTCAAAGGATGATTCACAAATTAATTGTCTAATTGGGGTGGGGCAGTTGAATTAGGCATTTAGATTACATCCTTTAAAAAACCCTTTCCCTGTTCCCCTTTGTATTTTTTCCTCAAATTTGATTAACATTAGTGATTCTCACATTGAAAGAGAAAGCCACTGAATCTGTACGTTATCCATAGGGCTGGTTGTCACTCAGTAAGTTTGTAAGTCTGAACTGTAAATGGAAGAGGCTACTGAAGAGGCAATGATGAGCAGACGCTTTCCCTTACCCTACATACTTTAATGTTTTCAAAGTTACAGAACTCCTCTTTCAGCATTATACTGTATTTTGTATCATGGTTGGTGATGAAAAACAAAGCTTCACTAACCCCTGTGTTATAGCACAGAGAAGCGGAAGTCTAGGGAAACTAGAACACTCTTGTGTGAAATTTTCGCTATTTTTTTTTTCATCTTTTTTCTTGTTTCTGTGTTGGTTTATTTGTCCGCTAGTATAACCTTTGAGGTAAACCAAAGAAATTTCTGTCTCTAAGTCAAAAGGGATAAGGAAGTAAGCGAAAAGAGAATCTCAATACCAGTTAGGGTTAGAGCAACAAGTAAGATTTAGTGTGGAATCTTGAGTTGAATGAAACCTTGCTCTGTAGGCCATACAAGAGTAAAGAAAGATTCACACATTGAAAGTAGCCAGGTATGTCCTGCTAAACAATTTGCCTCCCATCTATCAAACCCAAACAGCCATTTGGAAAACTAAGGGTTTGAATTATTTGTTCATTCCATCTCTGATATTCCATAATTCTATTTCTCAAAAAAATATGTCATAATCATTTATAAGTAGTATAGATAGAGTGACATGAAATAGCAAAGTTAATGAACTATTCCTTAATGGTCCTTTGTATTTTATGTATCCAAGTGATACATAAAAGACTGGGTGCTGGGCTGGAGAGATGGCTCAGAGGTTAAGAGAATTGCCTGCTTTTCCAAAGGTCCTGAGTTCAATTCTCAGCAACCACATGGTGGCTCACAACCATCTGTAATGGGGTCTGATGCCCTCTTCTGGCCTGTAGGCCTACACACAGACAGAACATTGTATACATAATAAATAAATAAATAAATATTTTTTTTAAAAAAAAGACTGGGTGCTAGGTGATGGCCTTGAGACATCATTGAATCTTTGTTCCTTTTTCCATAGAGTCCATTTCAATTGTCTATTCATTGCCTTACTGAAGACAGGTGGTGAATTCAGTCTAACTTGTTACAAGTGTCAGGAGCAGGGCTCTGACTCTAATGACTTCAGTTATAGTATTGGTAGGCCAGGTAAGTTGTAGAACAATTACATTTCAACAAGTTAACTTTCAGCAAGTTAATCACAGATGAAGAAGAAATATTAAACGGTCCCATACAACTTTTGGAATCTTTCTTCCAAGGATTTTTCTCCTTATCATTTCACTACGGCTCTCATTTGCTGCTTTTTTGCCTCTGTTTGGTGAGGCAGAGCAGAAAAATAAGTATTTCGACTTTGTTTTAGACCCCTGAGAAAGTCTGGCCCTAATTACCTGAACAGAATTATTTTAGATAGTAGGAGATTACTCACAAGATAGACAAAAATTGAAGTCAAGGATGAACTCCAAACAGACCAACAGGAGAGATTACGTATGTCCTAGTGGCAAGGGACAGTCAAGATACAGTCATCAGAGGATTAGTTGGTGGTGTCTTCAGAGAATATTGACTAGAGGAACTTGTAAGAATTGAAATAAAGTCATACTTGGCATGATGCCACTTCCCTGTAATTTCAGGGAAGGCAGAAAGAGAAGGTTGTGAATCTGAGGCCAGTCTAGGATTCATAAAAAGACCCTGACTTAAAGCCAGCAACAAAAATGGAAAAAAGATAAAGTCACTTTCGTTGACTCATAAAATGAGGACTTGCCATTGTCCTGGCAGGGAGGGGAATATCCAAGTCCTATACCCAAAGTATGTGGTCTCTTTAGCAATAAGGACTTACACTCAACTTCTGGGAGGAAACCAAAGGCATTAGCAATGGGCTATATTTTGGGAAGCATCCTGCACTTCCTTGACCAACAGCTGGGAGAGATTTCTTTTCCACGAATGGTGCTAGGTTTTTTGTTAGATAGTCTATGGCTCTCAGAGGGAGGATTATCACCCCAAGTGATATAATTTCATTTGTAAAACATTGTTTTATAATTTATCATCTAAACTACTTGTCATATCATTGCTACATTATTTTTCTAAGTAATTTACAGATGTCTTCCTAATTAGATGTCTGTTTCCCTCAGAAAGGTTCATTAAGTAAATTAAGACAATTTTTTAAATTAATTAATCATGTCTTAAAGAAGAGCTACTAATTGGTGCTTTCATGGATTGTCTTATGTAATTACTATTTTACATGCCTAATATTTAAAATATGATGAGTCTTAAAAGTAACAGTATTGGCCTAAATAAGCACTGAATTTAAATTTTACAGTTAGGGACAGAGAGATGAGTTAGTAGTATCTCATATGATATTTTTAATTACCATCCTTATCTGTATTAAGGGAAGATATCTTACCGCCTTCTGTTGGTTTCTCAACCAGGAGGAAAGCATCAGAACTTGTGCTACAGGAATAACAGTAGAGAACTAAAGTTCATCACTGTCTTCACAGATTTAGGAAAGCAAGAGCTTCTGTTAAATCTGAAATTAGTTCCTAATCCGAAGGGTCCAGACACTTCTAGTTTTCAACGAGTTCTTCAAACTGCTCAAAATGGGTACCACTGGTCGAAACTTGGGTGAAACAGAAAGTAATTTGCCAACTCTGTTTATTTTATTGATTTATTATTCTCTGGGCATTATGCTATATTACATTCCTTCAAAGATGTTGTCAAATCTCTTATCGAGATGCCCATTTTTAATTTATCCATCAAACACCCACCAGTGTTATCTAGAGGTAGATAGGTATCATCTACAGGCAGATTGGTACCTGCAGATAGGCTCTCACAGAGACTGAACCAACAATCAGGGAGTCTGCATGGTACTGATCTAAGCCCTCTGCGTATATGTTACAGTTCTTCTTTAACTTGGTTTTCTTTGGAACTTCTAACAGTGGGAGCAGGGGCTGCCTTTGACTCTGCTGTTTTGGAAACCATTTCTTCCTACCAGATTACCTTTTCCAGCCTTAATAGGAGAGGAGGTGCCTAGTCTCACTGGAGCTTGATATGACATAGTAGGTTGATATTCATAGGAGGTCTGCCATTTTCTGAAGAGAAAGGGAGGAAGAGGAATGGATGGGGTAAGGGACAGTGAAGAGGGGGGTACTGGGAGGAGAGGATGGAGGGAAAACTGTAGTTGGAAGTCAAATAAATAAAAACAAACAATCAAAAATGGGGTAGCAAAGTGTACTCCTCAGTTCAGAAAGAGGGTTGTGAATATGTATTGAATTATAATCTTAACTTTCATTCCAAAGCAGAATTTTTTAATTGAAAATAGTTTTCTTTTCACAATGTAATTCTAGTCAGTCTTGCCTCTCCAACTCGTCTCAGATCCTCCCAAACTCTAAATCCACTCCCCCTCTCATTAGAAAAGCAAACTGGTATCTCAAAACAATAAAATAAGATAAAATAAAAACAAAAACAGAAAAATAGTCAAAGGAAAAGCACAAGGAATATATACAGATGCCCAGACACACACATTCACACACAGAAAAAAAAAAACCATAAATAAACAAATCATAAACCAGAATATATAAGCAAAAGACTTGTAAGGAAATAAAATGTCCAGATAAAGATTATAAGACAAAAAAACTTTCAAAATTACCATTGAGTTTGTTCTGTGTTGGTATGCAGTGAATGTAGGACTTGCCTTTAAGTGTGGTTTGTACAAACAGTAAGACTCCACTGAAGAAAACTCATTCTCCCTTTGCAAGTGGTTATCAGCTGGAGCTAGTCAAGGAGAACTTCCAAAGATGGAAGGAATAGGTCACTATTCTGAGTGATAGAAGACAGAAAGAAACCTCAGTCAAGATTCAAACTTGACAAATATGGTATCATCAAAATGAGGCTGGAGAATCATGAGTTTTAAGTCAATCTGAGATATAAATCAAGTTTCTGTCTCAAAACCCCACGCTTTTAATTTTCAAGTCAACTTTGACAAATACAGGGTAAAATCAAAGGCCAATATCACACTCTTTATAAGGAGATCCAACACAGGCCGTCACGTAGAGATCATGAAGGAATAATAACACAGTCTCCAAGAGTACACTGTTACATCAGAGCAAGAGTGTTTTAGTCTTCTTTATTAAAGATGGGATCACCACAGTGAGACATGCCAGATTCATACTGTGTGTTTTCTCTCAGATTTGGAATCTAGATTTTAGAAAAGATACAAAGAAGGGAGACTACTTGAAAAGAGAAGAAAAAAAAAACAGAGGAAGAAGGGCCAAAATGAGATAATGGAAATAAACATGATCAAATTACTTAATATGTATTTGTGATGATGTCATGATGAAACCTAGCTGACCTATCTGTATAATTTTTTTCGGTGTTTTGAAATATGAATGGTACTACATAGCTCAGACTGACTCAAACTCACTGTGTAGCTGACAATGATCTTGGATTTCTTGTCAACCTTCCTCTACCAGCTGAGTGCTAGAATTACAGGCATGAATCATTATGTGTCTTCTTAATGATCCTGTTATTACTCATTCAAGGAAAATCTTCATTTGGCACTGTGATATCCTCCAACTAAACTAGCATTCATTGAAGAAAGGGTCTGTGCTCTTCAGCAAACTTAATCGGGCCTCCAGGACCATGCCCATACTTAATGATGTTTTGCTTCAACATGCCAGTCTGGAGTTCATATACCAACAAGCTGAATAGCAACACATTCATAGTCCTTTCCCATTGAAATATGTCAGGAAGAGAAACCATTCCTTCATGCAGATAGAGCCACACAGGGATCATATATCCAGAGACAAATGCATTGGGAGGCCTCTGGTCGATGATACTAGTTACTTTGTAAATGAATTGGAATTCCTAATTCTGCTTCGTTTACAAATCTGATAATCCTAGGGCTTGTAAGAAATCAGCTTTAATCCTCTTTCAAATGTTATTCAACAGGCTCTCTCCTGTACATGGGAAGTAAATGAATTTTTCTTATCACATCCTTTGCTAATTCACTTTCCTTCCACAGAAATTTCTCAGAAATAATTTAAGACTAGATTCTGAGAATGATTCTACTCTTGAATAACATGTTTAAAGCACCCTGTCTCTTCAGTCAGCAAATCACTACTGAATCATAGAAGTGCTCAAAGGCATAGTTTTTTTCTTTTACTCCACGTGAAAATTAAACATAAAAAATATCTGACATGTGATGTGCATATCTATGCTGTTCTCCATGTAGTACAATGTTGACTTAAATGAAATTTTAAAATTTAAGCCTTGGCTACCCTGATAGAAAGAAAACTTCTTATCTGCTTATCCAATCAATGATTCGAGGAGCTGAAGAATGTAATTAAGTTTCACACTTGTTATAAAAACCAGAGGGAATGGAAGACACCAGGAGAGCAAGGCCCTCGAAATCAACTGAGCCAACCTTGTATGAACTCATAGAGACTGAAGCAGCAAGCACAGGGCCCACATGGGTCTACACCAGTTCTTTGCATATGTACTAGGACTTTGAGTTTAGGAATTGTGTGAGACTCCTGTGTGTGTGTGTGTGTGTCCGTGCACGCAAGTATGCACAGGGGCAGCGGGGCAGTAGGTCTCTAGTTCTTGTGCCTTCTTTTGGAACTCTTTTCCTTCTGTTGGTTTGCCTTGTCCAGCTTTGATATGATGATCTTGTTTTACCTTGTTATGTTTTATTTTTATCTCATAGAATCCTGCTTTTTTTGTGATAGACAGAAAGGAAGGGGATCCAGGTGGAAGGAGAAGTGGCAGGAATTGGGAGCAGTAAAAGAAGGCAAACTGTGACCAGAATATATTATGTGAGAAAAAAAAAACTATTATCAATAAAAGGGGGGAAGCGGTTTCACACTCTTAATAGGAAATTCATAAAACTGTTACTACCCCTTCAAGCAAACTGAAAATTAATCTTTAACCAAAGACATGGGATACTCCAAAATTCGTGGGATAATATGGATAAAACTATACCTTAATATAGCTGAGTTGAAAAATGAATGAAATTTTGTTTGTTATATTGATAATTGTCCCCCCTGAAAGGTGAAATTCACAGTGAAATTGATATAAAAATTTGTCTTTCAACAGTATAAAAAATATACTGTGTATGTTCCAAAACTCAATGCTTATATTGTTGGTTGAATCTGTGATATGGAGATCTGAAATAAAATTTGAAGGCTTTTTTATAAAGTAATTGTGGCCCTTGGGCTCTAAATATAGTTTCTATTTTTTTCTTTACCTCGTGTATATTAAATTATTGCATTTGTCCCTCACATGCATCACCTTTGTGGCTACTTGAATACATTATCTGGCCATTGACAGATCAGTATTACATTTAGAGCTGGAGGACCTCATTAGCTGTGACTGAATTTAAACCCAAGAGCTGTTCTTTACCACACTGTGTAGGCATAAATATACCTGGTATATTAATGTAAAATGGGATATTAATATGCAATTCCCTGAACTTTAATCTGAGTAGTGTATTTTGGGAGTTCCTCATTTTGAGGAGGTGGCTCAGCAGTTAAAAGTGCATACTGCTCTTTCATCAGCCCCAAGTTTGATTTCTGGCTCCCATGTCAACTGGTTCACATTCTATAATTGCAGTTCCAGGGCACCTGACACCCTCATTTGGTTTCATACATGTGCATGTGCCTATGCCCAAACACACAGGGACACATAATTAGAAATGAAATGAACCATTTTAAAAACAAAAAAGGAATTTCTCATTTTTTGTAGGCCTTAATAGAAGGAAGAACCTACCTTCCACTGTGGAAAAAAAATGCTACCTCCTGGACTTCACTTCATGGCACATTAGTCGGGATGACAATTGAAGCATAAAATCAGGAGATTGCATTTCTGGAGTTTCTGGAATGAAAAAAGGAAAAATGTAGGGGGATCTGAGCCGGAGCCTGCAGGCTCATGGTAGAAGCCAGGACGGATGTACAGAGGTAGGTTTGTGCTCAGCAGAACTTTTCTGAAGAATGTTTCTGTCTGACATGGCCTATGCTTTCTGGCCTCCTTAGCAGATTAGTCATCCAAGAGAGTGTCTCATCTTGTGACTATTCAATACGTCACTCAAAACCTTTTACCAAGTCTACTCTGTATAATGAGTAGAAATCAACGTGGGTTATGTGGAATAGAGAATTTTGACTAAGCACATCATTGTGAATAGTGGAAAATTAGGGATTTGCAAGATACCTATGTGGCATATATTAGATATGAGATGAGATGGCCATTCTTTGATGCAACCATAGGTATTGTCTCCTAGTCAGATTTACTCTGGTATAATATTGGTAATTGGTTACATAAAAGTTAAATATGTACCAAACTTCTTCCAGGATGACTGATAATTAGCTGGCAAACCTAACTTCCCATCCTCTTCAGCAGTAAGTTTAGACATGATGTAAAATTAACAGATTTAAAGTGTAATTTCTAGAATTAGATGAAATATGCATCTATTTATGCATATCATTTCTTTATCATTCCCACCCCCTAGATATACTCTATATACCTTGCTAGTGATAGGCTCTAAGCTATAAATAGCTAAGCTTTATCATCAGTTTCCCATGGGAAAAAAGTCATTTTCACTTTTTGTGCCTGCCTTGCTGTCTCAGAAGGATTACCTATAGATTCCATCAGTTGGATTCCCTGTTCATTTTCTCCTTGACTCAGCAGTGGATGACAAAGCTGACACAATTTCTTTGATGGACGCGCCCTGACCACAGTTCCTGCAGGGTACACAAGAGCAAGGAGATGGCAACAACTTTCCATGATGATTACGCTGTGGTTGTTTTTCTTCTTCTCTGTCAAAGCTGCCCACCTGCCATTATAAGAATGAGAAAGAATGTGACACCCAAAGCACATGATTGTCTTTAAATGAAGGACATAGAATTTCCCACGCCAATTCCCCTTGTATTCACTTGGAAAGAAACTACATGACCACAGCTAGCTGCCAGTGAGGAGGGGAATGAGAGCCCCAGCTGGAGAGCCATATGCAGCATCAATATGTAACTATGGGGTAAGAGATGATGCATGGGAGGGAACATCATAAAAGATGTCCTGGGGATGTTTAACAGACAATACATAAACAGTGACTTGTCCTAAGGAGTCCATAAATATTGGTTTCCTGCCTCTCCATGTCTGTTTTCCGCATAATGTTAGAAAATCCCTCCCATAGAGAGCTATTGCACACAGTTCGCCCTACGTGACAGAAAACTCCTAGATTACTTCCTGAGTCCAGTGTGTGCCACTCAACCGCAGAGGGCCATCTGTTCCCCTTGCCTTTTACAATTGCTTACTGCCATGCAGACAGATCAAGATCTGTGTGTTTATGGTTTATTTCATGCTTTCATTGTGTTTAGAACTCCTAGACACAGAGCTTCACACTGAAATTATAAGACACATTCTACTGGCCTGACCCTATCTTGACACTGATAATAAAACCAAGCATTTTAGAACAGATTTTATCTTCTGGGTCAAAGTTAAGCTTACAAAAACCTGGTGATCAACTATAGTCGATACGTACGCATTCCCACATATCATCTGAGGTCAACTCTTTCCTTCTGCCATGTGGATTCCAATGATCAATAAGGTGGTCAACAAGCTCATTTATCTGATTAGCCATTCCATGGCCCCTGGTAATGTTTTCATAGAACTTTTGGCCATTTGCATATTTTCTTATGATAAAAAATATATCCAAGTCCTTTGCCATTTTTAATTGGGTTATTTATTTTCTTAATATTGTGTTCTGTGAGGGGTTTTGTGGTTTTGTTGTAAATTTTTTATCAAGAGAGTATACAAACAAATTTTCAGTGGTTCCATATGTCGGTGTATTATTTTCAAAGGATGGGCCCTTTGTGAACACAACCTTCGTGTGGCTGGGCACAGTAACTCTTGTCTGTAACCCCAGCACTTGGTAAGTGGAAACAAACAGGGCATAGAGTGAAAGCCTTTGTATTAAGGCATACAAACATAAACAAATAAATATATACTTACATACATACATCTTTTATGGATGCTGTAATATAAATAAAATCTAATTCTGACCAGGCCTAGTCTTGTAGATCTACAGTCTAGCTACTCACATGGCAAGAACATCTGCAGGCCAGATCGGCAACTTGTTAAGACTCTGTATCA
Source organism: Ondatra zibethicus (assembly GCA_004026605.1). Classification (NCBI taxonomy): domain Eukaryota; kingdom Metazoa; phylum Chordata; class Mammalia; order Rodentia; family Cricetidae; genus Ondatra; species Ondatra zibethicus. Next base: position 1,448 of record PVIU01030944.1, on the reverse strand, counting down.
AAATAAAAAGATCACAGCAGGGCTAGGAAATATAGCTTGATGGTAGAAAACCTGAGCAGCATATACAAAGGCCAGTCTTTCAGAAAACAGAAATATTTGACTTTTGTAGTAGGGCACTAAATATTTAAGCACTAGTTTTCACACCTAAACATTTTAAACATTTTGCCTTCTCAGAAATACACCCCCTTTGCTTTTTGTCATATATGTGTGTTTGAACCTAGATTCTTCAGATGAGAGAAAACATGCCACATTTTGTCCTTATTACTACTCCAATTACCTACTATTATTATATCCCTCTTTTATAGACTTCCTCATCCTCCCCTCCCACTTTGGGGTGTGTGTGTGTGTATGTGTGTGTGTGTGTGTGTGTGTGTGTGTTTGTAGACTCCACATGTAAGAAAGAGCATGTAATATTTCACTTCTTGAGTTGGACTTATTTAATGTAACAAAATGATTTGTAGAAATCACTTAAGCTCTATAAAACTCATTTCTCACATTTATTTTATACAGAGTTACTTGTTTAGTTGTATATTTAGCAAATATATCACAGCAGACATTTCAAAATTATGATTTCCTGCTCAGAGAGGCCAACTTGAGAATCCTCTTTAAAACTTATTTTGCTTGGGACTGGAGAGGTGGCTCAGCAATTGAGAGCACATTCTACTCTTTCAGAGGGCCCAGACTCAGTTCTTAGCACCTACTTTGTGTGGCTCACAACCACTTATAACTCCAGCTCCTTCTCTGACATCCACTGGTGGAACACACAAGTGCACATGAACACATGCCTATACATACTTAAAAATGACTTTTTAAAGTTTTTTTAAATTTTAATTTAGTAAAAGCAAATAGCAAGAATGGAAAGGGAATGAATAGGAATTGAGATACCAAGTGTCAAGGTACTCAATAAGTTATGAGTGTTTTCATCATGAATTCCTGTCCTGACTTCCCTCAGAGATGGAAGTTGCAAACTGAAATGAATTTCTTCCCCAAGTTGCTTTTGTTCATGGTCTTTATCAAGGAAAAAAAATTAAGACACAACTAAACCTAAAGTTATCATCTGATCATCGTTCTTCACTTAGATATTTTGCAAAGTAATATAAGAGTCAAAATATGCCATCTTTCCCCATGGGACAACATCAAATGATGACCAGGACATGCAGCAAACTTGAGAGAAATTATCTCACATCCAAGCTGCCCTGGGCAGAAGAGTAAGAGTCATAGATAGTAAGTATTGCCTTTCAGAACCCCACCACCACCACACACACATGGACTGTGTATTAACTCTGGCATGAGAAAGGGAGGTTTCCCATCAGGCCTACTGTGATAAACTGCTATAATTCCCCTGGTAGGGCCTGAAAGTTTATACATTGTATTTTAGCCTGAACCTGAACTTTTTAGTGGATACAATAAAATTTTGGAAGAATATCTTCTAATTTTATAAGATTATC
>PVIU01030943.1:0-15465 GCA_004026605.1 Ondatra zibethicus | reverse complement strand
AACAGCTTGGTATTGGCATAAAAACAGAGATGTTGACCAATGGAATCGAATCGAAGACCCGGATATTAATCCACAAACATATGAACACCTCATATTTGACAAAGAGGCTAAAATTATACAATGGAAGAATGAAAGCATCTTCAACAAATGGTGCTGGCATAACTGGATGTCAACATGTAGGAGAATGAAATTAGACCCTCATCTGTCACCCTGCACAAAACTGAAGTTCAAATGGATTAAAGATCTCAACATAAATCTAACCACACTTAACCTGATAGAAGAAAAAGTGGGAAGTAGCCTGCAGTACGTGGGCACTGGAGACCAGTTCTTGTGTATACCCCAAGGGTACAGACAATAAGAACAACAATGAACAAATGGGATCTCCTGAAACTGAGAAGCTTCTGTAAAGCAAAGGACACAGTCATTAAGACAAAAAGGCAACCTACTGAATGGGAGAAGATCTTCACTGACCCCACATCAGACAAAGGTCTAATCTCCAAAATATACAAAGAACTCAAGAAACTAGACATTAAAATTCTAAATACCCCAATTAAAAAATGGGGTAAGGATATGAATAGAGAATTCTCAACAGAGGATGTTCGAATGGCCAAAAGATACTTAAGGTCATGTTCAACTTCCTTAGCAATCAGGGAAATGCAGATCAAAACAACTTTGAGATACCATCTTCCTAAGTTTCTAAAATTTGTTATAATTACCAGTTTGTTCCTTGCCTCTGTTTTTCCATTTTCCAACTCTCCCACTGGTAGCCATTACTTTATTTATCTATATCTCTTCTCAGAAGCATAAGAGGTTGTATAAGCTACAAAGGAACTTTTCTAAGTAGGCACACATACAGGTAAAACAATGAGTCCAGTTGGCAGCATATGTAGTTATAGCATCATGCAGGGTGAGATACAGTTTTGTTTCTTGCAATTAATATTTATATCTGTGCCATCTGTTAGGGTCTATATTCTCACAATCAGCTCATGAGCCAAAGCTGGATCAATTCATTTTACATTTTGCATACATTCTAGGGGAATACCAGGTTTTTCCACTTATCCTATAAGCAATGTAACCTAGAATCTTATTCTTAATAGCTGGCATGCTTGTCTCTTGTCCATATGTCTAGCTCCCTTAACTTCTTAGGATATTGTCACAGTTATTAGAAATGAGGAAACAGTGGGTTTCTGTGATTCCTCTTCACTCTGTTTATATCATGCTCTCATTAACTCTTGATACCGTCTGTTTAATAGAATTTCTTTAAAGTTCTTGTTAAAATAATTCTTTCCAGATCAGTACTGCAAATATTTAATAATAGACTTAATGACTTACTGTGACTCATTTAGGTCAGCAGTATGACTAGCATAGAGAAAGCAAGGAGAGCATGTATCACACACACACCCCTGGGGTCATGCCCAGAATTATGCAGCAAACTGGCCACAGGTTATTGACAAGTAAATCAGGAACTCCAGGATCTTTCTACAAGGAGACCCAATTTTGCTATTCTTGGGTGTTGTTCCCTTAAGAAGTCACATGGCTCCCATCACTCTGTAACTATTCAACATCATACTTGGAAGTCTCACCTCAAGCAACAAGGCAATTGGAGGAGATCAAGGAAATGCGAATTGATAGGGGAAAAGTACCTCTGTTGGCTGAGGTTTCTGTCCTGCTCAGTCTCACAGACTTTCAGGCCAAAAGAAATACACAGAAGTCTACATTAATTATAAACTGGTTGGCCTGTTAACTCAGGCTTCTTATTAACTCTTATAACTTACATTAGCCCATAATTCTTGTCTCTGTTAGCCACGTGGCTTGGTACCTTTCATCAGCTAGGCATTCTCTTCTTGCCTTCTTTGTGTCTGGATAATGACTGCAGACTGACTTGTTTCCTCTTCCCAGAATTCTCCTGTTCTTATCAGCCTGCCTATACTTCCTGCCTGGCTACTGGCCAATCAGCATTTATTAAAACAGTACAAGATGATTGTCCCACAAAAATTCCCCCCATTTTTTTTAAAAACAAGAACTCTGAATCTAATCCTTCTGTTTAGCTTTTTCCTTGACCATTATCCATAAAACTTGTAACCAGCACTCTAAACAAAGATAAATATTCATAATCCATTTGGGGGAATATGGGCATAGTTTTTCATGCTGCATCCTGCTGATTGGGGGTGCTGATAATCTTATAGAGATCTAAAGAAGGTTTAGAATTATAATCAAGTCCTGACTGGATTATTCTGTGAGGCTTGATCATCTCAGCCAGCAGTCTTGAAATTGTTTTGGATGTAGACCTCACAGGAAACTCCAATAGAGGTCCTCTGAAATGTTGGATCATCTGGACCATCCACTCCTACTGGAGATTCTTTAAAGGGGTCTTCCTTGATCAAACCTGATTTTTTTTAACCCAGAATGAATCCACAGCATCTCATTTCCTGTGGAAACAAAAACAAAATCTCTTTTCCAAAGTAACATATATTTTGACTTACATTTTGAATTTAAAGCATTTTCAAAATACATATGCTGGATTAATCCAGCAGCATTTGTAATCAAAAGTCTTTTAATAGCTGTTGTTCCTTCCTCAGCCATCAAACCATTCCAAGACAACATAATAATATACAGTATCCAGACTCTCTGTATATTTTCCATCTTTATGTGGCTTTATTTTAAACTCAATTTCTTTTATTTTTATTTTTAATTTTTGGGTTTTTTTTGAAACCAGGTTTCTCTGTGTATGTTTTGCTGTCCTGGCATTCCTCTGCAGACCAGGTTGTCCTTGAATCATAGAGATCTGCCTGCCTCTGCCTCCCAAGTGTTGGGATTAAAGTTATATGCCACCATACCCAACTACTCTTTTTCTTACTTTTTTATTTCCAGGACTTTATCCTTTTTCTTTTCTTTACCAAGCCTACATATATTTTTAAATACACTGTACACCATTTAGAGGTTTTCTTCATCTGAATCCAACTTTACTATAGATCTCTCTTTTTCTGACCACATGAGTCTTTAATTTGCTAAGTGATAGTTAGATCCACCCCATTCCTTAGTTTTCTGAGATTCTAGCCTCATGGTGAAGGAACTTGCCAGAGCCACATTTATTGGCACAACTCTATGGAGTTTCAAGGTCCCTGTCACCATGCTTTTAAGAAGCATACTGTTGGAAATTCATAAACACCATTTAAGTGTTTTCTGGCAGGGCTGCTTAAAAGAGAACTGCAAGGTTTTTGCAGATAAAGCTGAGTCAGGAAGCCTCTCCTAAATGAGATGTGCTTGCCTCTAGCAAACAGAGCCCACCTTAGAAAATTCTGCCACCAAGAAACTGTGGTTTACTTTGTTATTTTGGCCTAGAATTACTTCTGAAGCTCTGTCAGGTTTTATGTGGATGCAGTTGTCCATGTTGGTGCCATTCTGTTGGTTAAGTTTCTGTCCCACTAGGTCCCGCAGCCTTTAATTCCCAAAGAAACACAGAGAGGTCTACATTAATTATAAACTGGTTGACCTATTAGCTCAGGCTTCTTATTAACTCTTATAACATACATTAGCCCATAATTCTTGTCTCTGTTAGCCACGTGGCTTGGTACCTTTTATAGGCAAGGCATTCTCATCTTGCTTCCTCTGTGTTTGGATGATGACTGCAGACTGACTGTTTCCTCTTCCCAGAATTCTCCTGTTCTTATCAGCCTGCCTAAACTTCCTGCCTGGCTACTGGCCAATCAGCATTTTATTGAAACAATACAAGATCATTTTCCAACAGCATACCTCTATTTCCAGATCATATAACATAATGCATAAGTGATGCTAAAATGAAATTACCAAATAATTGGAAGACAGAGCCCTAACTGTACCCTAACTGTACATTATCACTCATCACCAGAGGAAGCTTCAGTACTGGGAATGGATTACATTTAAATGAATTGTTTGCCTGAGAAGTCCATTGGGTTGTTTGAAGATTCAAACAGCCCATGCTGTGTCAGACTTTGGGCTTCTCTCCACAAATGGACAGTGAGACCCTATAACTGATAATAACACCTACACAAACTCAATGAACATAGAGAAGTCAAGTTGGTGCCTACCTAAAGCCCTTGCCACTATTGGTTAGCATTATTGGTACCAGAAGGTATTCTGCACACTTTCAAAAGAGAAATATAAACACAAATCTACCTATAAATGCTTTGATCTACAATAGTGTCCTACCTTCAAGGTAAGTTAGTATAATGGTTGCACAACACTTGTGGAGTATTCAATGAATATCTGATTGGATTTAGGTCCCACATCATGAGATGGATCCCATACCCAACACTGCCTTCATGACCAAGAACTAAGACTATATAGTCCAGGAACCTTGTTTCTAGGCCCTAACATCTTCCTTTGTGAGGGGTTTAAAAGGTGTGACATCACTGAACACAGACACCAGGAGTCAAGTAGAAGGCTTACAGCAGATTCTTTTATTTAACAATGGGGAAAAACTTCTATAACCTTCCAGCACACAGGTGTTCTGGTTGACAGCTGACATCTCATGCTCGTCTCTCATTGGCTAATCAGGATCAGGACCTCTGATAGCACCTGTTGTTAACCACTCAGGAAATGCCACTTGGCTGTTCCTTATTGACTAGGCATGGAAGGACCTCTGACAGCACTATGCAGACTCCAGGTTGGCTCCTTTTGGCCTGGTAGGATGTAACTTCCTACATATCAACCATTTTTATTTGTTATATAGTGCACTCAGTGGGAGCCAGAGTTCTTTGCTCAGGTCTTGTTGATCCTGCCTCCAGAGGACTCAGCAACTGGACTGTGCTGTCTTAGTTTGGCCTGCTGAACAGGCTCTTACCTGTCATTGGCTACTATCGCTCCAAAACCATACGTTCCTGGAGATCTGAGAAGGTTAGGGAACTAGGCAGTAGCTTTTTGAATTAGAAATAACCAGGCATGCATAACCTCCTGTGGAGGACTGTGATAAAAGAGCTATTCATACCGGAAGAGTCACCATGGTTGTTGTCCACTGATGCTGGACCTGCTGCATGAGACATTTAAAAGAAATAATGATTAATAATATCACCCCACCAATTAAAGCATACGTGAGCAACCAGGACAGAGCCTTTTTATATTAAGCCAACCTTTTTCAAAATATGACTATCCAAAGGCCATAACGTTAGCCCTTACTAAATCAATTTGTTGGGTGGGACAATTAGAGCAAGAAAAAGGTATATATACATTACCCATCCTGAGTTATTCCCTCCTTGGTGGAAGTCAGCTGATCTATGACTGGGTATACATCTCTTTCCAGGACCCATATTGGAGTAGTGGCAGTCTGAGGAAAAACACAAGCATACCCTCTTGCATGGGTTAGCAGGAGTTCTGGTAGCTGCCAATGAAGGGAGATAGCATCTCTCCATCTCACCAGAAGCAGGAGTATGTTCCCTGGCAGAGATTCCCATTGCTTTTAAACTGGGCTGGGTCTCTTGTCATGAAAAATGAGAAAGTTTATATAGAGAAGGACATCTGTTAAGGCCAAATAAGATTACTGTCCTGGATAACAGCACCTAAAGAGCTCTGTTGTCCTCTCCACAATGGCTTGTCCCTGTGGATTGTAGGGGATGCCAGTGTATGAGAAATCTTACAGAATTCGGGTCATTGATTTGTTGAGAGGCATAGGCAGTGCCATACATGTAGACACATAGACATATTTAAAATGCAAAAATATTATGTGTCACATCTATTTATCTAATTATCTATCATTTATCTATCTACTATTTATCTACTTTCTATCTAATTATCTATCTATCACCTACCTATCTACTTATCTATCATCTATTTATTTATTTTACCTATCAGTCTGTCAATATATACTAAAGTTGCTTAGCCAAAAGAAGGTACTAAAGAGTCAAAAATAAGAGAAATATAATTTGGGGGAGATAGCAGAGTTTTGACTACAATGTTCCCTAAGTTTTGGGTTTTCTTCTGACCCACACCTGGTGGCTCTTCTGATATGAGACACAAACTCTGATTTCTTTCTTGTAACAGCATGGTTTGGTTTAGAGAAGGAGAGAGCCACAATCCAACTCTAAAGTCAGCTTTAAATTTTAATTGAATCGGGACTACAACTTTTCTGAGATGTAAAGTGATACAGATGTTTAGGTAGTGGGATCTAATACATGACAGAACCCAGGCTCAGTCCTTTTAGTTTTCATTGGGATCTGAAAAGGTCAGAGTGACGTGAGGAATGAGAGTGGAGGGGGCAATGTATGGGACTGTATCTTTATTGGAAGTGTAGGGATCCCTGCCAGATCTTGTTTTTTGGCAAGTGATTGTCAATTAGTTTGATATTATATTCAAAATTAGAGTATCTGATTAACCATTCAGTCCAGGGATGTCCAAGAGATTACTCAGTCCTGTCCAGTTAATCTCTAAAAATGATTCCCTAAGGAAAAAGATGTACATTGCTCCAACTAAAGGCATGTCACCAAGCAAGGGCTCCAGGATCACCCACATTGTCCCATGGATCTGAAAATTTTTCATAGCAGCTCTATGAAAATATTGTTTGATCCCCAAATCAATCTCACAATTTTCTATAAAACTAATCTGAAGATCCAGAATAATTTGCCTTTTGTCTACATTTTCAGTATAAACCTTAACACCATTGACTTTAAGGAACTGCTGATCACATTCATTTCTGTGGAGATGAGGTGGGCATTTGCTCCTCACACAGCTTGTTCTAAGGTTTCTTGAAAGAGTTTCTCTATAAATTGACAAATAAAGGGCACATGTGCTTTACCACATTACTTATCCATTTTACTCCTTTGGTGTCTGGAAAATAAACCCATGTGGGCATATTGCAGGCATGCACCCCCAGGTTCACAGCTCGTTCCTTGTCCTCCAACAGTACCAGCACACAGTACAAGCAGCTGGCCTTGAGGCTGTCTCCGATGGGACTCTACAAGAAGCCAAGAAACAGCAGCACCCAACTGAAGATCAGTTCCAGGTAGCTAAGGTCATACACTGATAGGCATGAAGCTGTAGCCACTGTTGTATCCACCCACCAACTGCAGAGAGTCAAGAGGGACCAGTAGCTGTAAGGACACACTGAAGCAGCCAGCTTCAGTCTCTCTTTGCAGGCTAGGCCCAAGCTCTCACCACTCGAACCACCCACTGGAATCCCAGCAGCCCCACAGAAGCAGCAGGCATCTCAGAAGGCTCTGATGGGCTCAGACATGTGGGGTGAAACAGGCCTCATGTCCTGGGAACACAGTTTTACCGGCAACATGTTGCCATTCCTGGAAAGGCTGTCAAAGCCCAAGGCAGGCCACAGGCCACCCTCCATGCACTACTGTGAGGTTTGCAGGGTCAGCTGCACAGTGCTGCAGAATGCAAATGGTTAGCCATTTGGGCAAGAAACTGCTCTTGTCTGGGCTGCTTGATGCTATGCTGTATGAACTGGACATGTAGGACCCACAGAGAAATGACTGCTGAATTTGCCTAAAGGTGAGATGATCCTTCAGGGTTCCTGTTTCATGAAAGAGTCTGCAAGACACTCTTCAGGACACAGAAGAAAGTGACTGACAAACTGCCAATATAGGTGGAATTGTCTTTGAAATTTCCTGCTTCATGGAAAAGTCTGCTGAATATTATGGACCTTAGGCTGAAGATGGTAGCTCCAATGTTACAGAAGAACTTTGGGTGACCATCGAGGCAGTGAGATGTCTCTGTCAATTCTAGAGCTTTCAAAGTTACTTACAATGTACTTCCTATTTACTTAGGTAATATTATATCTTTTTGAAGTCTTCAATGGAATTGAAGAATATATAGTTATAGTTATGCTTTTAGCTATGATGAAAGATAAAGTAGATATAAATATTGTAACTGTAATTCTTGCTTGATAACTGTTTGTTTTATGTAATTTTATTATGTTAAAGTTAAAACCTTCCTTTTTATTTAAACAGAAAAGAGGAGGTGATGTGGGATTCCCCTCTGTATGCTGTGAATACCATTGGTTAATAAAGAAACTGGCTTTGTCTGATAGGGCAGAGTAGAGTTAGGCAGGGTAAACTGAACTGAATGCTGGAAGGAAGAAGGCAGAGTTGGAGAGAAGCCATGTAACCCTGCCAGAGACAGATGCTGGAACTACCCAGTAAACCACAGCCTTGTGGCAATACACCTATTAATGGAAATGAGTTAAATTAATATGTAGAGCCAGCCAATAAGAAGCTAGAGCTATAGGCCAAGCAGCAATTTAATTGATACAGTTTTGTGTGATTATTTTGGGAGTTTGGGTGGCCAGGAAACAAACATGCAGCCTCATACAACAAATATGAATCACTGACAGGAAAATAGGAACAAATTTTATATTCAACAATGGACTTACATGTAAAATATGTATGGATAGCCAGAGCTTGACTGTAAGTAATCCATATAAAAATAGCAAAGATTCTGAGGCAGTGTCTTAGCAGGCAAAGTGCTTGCTTCACAAGTGGTGTGAGAGAACAATTCTATATCTGTCAATTATGTTTTAAATAAACGCTGATTGGCCATTAGCCAGGCAGGAAGTATAGGAGGGAAAACTAGACAGGAAGTAGAGGTGGGGCAGGGAGAACAGGAGAATTCTGGGAAGAAGGAAGCCCATTCCTCAGCAGTCCTGCCCAGATCATGGAAGAAGCAGGATGTCAGTGACCTGCCCTGCTAGAAAAGGTACTGAGCCATGTGGTTAACATAGATAAGAATAATGGGTTAATATAAGTTATTAGAGCTAATACAAAGCCAGAGCTAATGGGCCAATCAGTTTATCATTAATATAGACTCTGTTTGATTTTCTCTGGGAACTAAACGGTGTGGGAACTGGGAAGGACAGAAACCACAACAAGCAGGCCCTCATGTTACACACAAGCATGGGTCTGAGTTTGAATATCTAGTATGTATGTTAAAAGCTTTGCTCAGCTATGAAGCCAGTGAGTGATCCCACCTCTGGGAGATGGAGACAGACAAGAGTGTGCTAACGACTTACTGGCCAGCCAGTGTAACTAACCCTGATCTCCACATTCAGTGGAAAACTGTAACAAACTCTAAAGTGGAGAATGTTTGTGAGATGGAAGTCCATATCTGTCTTCCACACAAACAGACATATATATGGCACACATAAACAACAGCCAAATAATTATCAAATATTTAAACAGAAACATTATCAAAGAAAGAACTATACATGACAGTGCATCCTTAACCACAGAAAGATGAAAATGCTAACCATAAAGCAATTCTCTTACTCATTTTGTAAAAATAGAAGCAAAACTGACTATTGCAGATATTGAGATGAGTACATAGCAATTAAAATACTTAGATATTTCTAATGGAAATGAAAAATGACTTTCTCTTATGTCTCCCCAAAACAGCTTGCTTTGAAAGCACTGTAACATCTGAATATGAAATGGAGATGTCCCCATGTTGAAATTACAGCTTTCCTATGTCCTGGGCATAGTCAGGAGTCTCTCTTTGAGACCATTTATTGGCATATATAATATTAGAATTGCAGTCACTACTCAGAATAAAGTGATTCTTGGACATTAGGAATCCTCCTCTGAAACAAGTATCCTGAAGGCCAGTGCACATGAAGTCATCTACCATTCCAAAAGCTGGACTCAGTCAATTCAATCCCAAGTGTGACAGAGACAATGACTGTTCTGTCATGTCAGAGAATTAAAACAAATCAGCCTTTTCTCTGCCAGTGAGAAAGTTTGTCATAGGCTCACTCTTTGAGTCTCTTCCCTTGTTTCTTTAACTTGCCTTTGTCATGGCTGAAAGTATACATGTAGGTAAGAAAGCTTTGCCAAAACTCATTAGATAACAGGCAAATTCATATATGGGTAGGTATATCATGTCAGGACTCACTAAATGCCATGATCCTAACAATTCAAAATGGGCTTTGAATCAAATATTGTTCCATTGTTATCTTGGATTTAGGAAATCACAAATTTCTTAGACATTTTTATATTTAACTTTCACACAGAATATTCCCAAAATGAGACAATCTATGTTCTTTTTAAGACATTATTAAAGAGTTAATTACATTATTAGACTTGCTCACTCAGAGTTGGGTTTAGCCATTAAAATCATGAAAGAAAAATTTTCATTCTTGATTTTTCCACGATTGAAACACATATAACACTAACAAGCCTGTCAAATTTTCTCTAAAACACTAAAACATTTTTTTTTTAAAAAAAAATCAGACATGAGGGGCTGGAGAGATGGCTCAGGGGTTAAGAGCACTACCTGCCCTTCCAAAGGTCCTGAGTTCAATTCCCAGCAACCACATAGTGGCTCACAACCATCTGTAGTGTGATCTAGTGCCATCTTCTGGTCTGCAGACATACATGCAGGCCGAGTACTGTATATATAATAAATAAATCTAAAAAAAATCAGACATGATCTCCATTGCAATATGAGTTCAGCCTAATGTCTTTCTCTGTGATTCATATCCCACAACTATGACCATTTCTATCAAAACTCAAAAGATTCCTTTCTTCTGCTTTAATTGGTTACCTATTGCATTGATTTCAAAGAATTGCCTTTAGTAAATTTATACAAAATCCTTCTCTATCTTTTGAAGTGGGATTCAAATTGAAATTCATGCAAAGATACCACAACCCTTTAGGAGTAATATATGCAATGGTTGGTTTTCAAAGCCCCCAAAATCTTCAGGAATTAAAATATTTTTCTTACATAGTAATTATTGAAAATGTCAGTACACTTGTCTGTTTTGGAACCTGTTTTCTTTGGATAGGCGATTTTAGGTGGGGGAGGGGGAGGGAGAGTTTGGCCAAGATTATTCTATGTTGTTTGAATTTATGTCTAAAAACATGGAAAGTTAGTCCATGAAAGTTATGGAGGAGGATACTAGCATTTGCATGATTAGTACTGCTTGTATTATGTCCCAGATCCATTAATTAATGTGTTTTAGAGGTTTATATGTGGATGAGTGATACTTGAATAATAAGTCCAGCTAGACTATAAGCTGACTTTCATGCCTTGATCGCTATGGTGAGTCACAGCATACCGAAAATTAAAAAAATACCAACTGCCCGAGACCACAGTAATGTTGGGCATGGGCTGATTAGACCCGTACCATTGAGCTGTCTTATTTAAGGGGAACGTATGGACGATGAACCATTAATATGGCCCTGAGGTAAGAACCAGATACCTGGTAAAGTTTCACATTAGTCACCCCCAAGTTAAAATGAGCCCGGAGCGAGAAGAGGGGCATAGGTGGGTGGGTTGTTGGTTTCACGGAGGATGGTAGATTAATAGACAAAATGGGAATGGGGATAGTCGTTTGGATGAGAAAGGTTTATGACTTTATGGTGTATGTAAGGTAACGCAAGTTTGTCAGTAAAGCATTAATTAAATAGTTATATATCATAGTCATGGTTGGATAAATAAAATGTTGATGTAAGGTTTAATGTCTAAAATAATTGATGGTTAGTACATGCTTATATGCTTGGGGAATATAATTTAATGTATGATATACATAAATGTATTAATGTACTAAATAAATTTATGTTGCTCAGCCTAGATATAGTAAGGAGGGCTTTGGACCTTGCCCAAAGCAATGTGCCTTACCCTCTCTGAGGAGTGGATGGGGGTTAGGAGGAATGTAGGTGGAGGGTAATAGGAGGAGCAGGGAGAGTGGAAACTGGGATTGGTATGTAAAATAAAAGAAAGATGGTTTGTTTTCTTTTAAAAAATGAAAATGTCAGTTTACATATCATGGTGCCATTAAATGAAAAATTCTATGTAGAGGATGAATAAAGAAATAGTTGATCCATTTATGTAAATGATACAATGTTAAAATGCTGCATTTTCTTTTTTATTTTTAAGTATTTTCATTTATTCTGATGCCCTGAAATTGATCCAAATTAAATCATTTATATAGATTTTTAAATCACTGACAAATATGCCTTGCAGCCTTTTTGGTTATCAGGCCAGACAATCTGGATTTGAGTCTCAGCTTTAACATCTATACAACAATGAGCTAACATTTTCTTCATTGAAATGGATACAGATACGCCAGACTGCAGAGAAGGGTGAGTGTGAAGTATTGCTGAGAACTGCCCCAAGCAGATGTTTGTATGCTTTCAGATAAGCCGTAACTATGTAAACTTCATAAAGTCTCATTGAAGTGTAAAGACTTTGTCTGATTCAGTGAAGTTTTGAAGTCCTGTTGAAAGTGAAATTTTTCAGTGGGGTTGTTACAGGAGTAGAAAGTCATGCTAATTTAGGATTGGTGAAAATAGCAGTGTGAAGAAGGAAGAGCTCAGACATCTTAGGGAGTCAACTGTCAGTATCAGTTGTGATGAGCAATAGGTCTGTAACTTTTACGTTAATATGCACTTTACAGTCATCTTAAGTAAAAATTAACAGCAATAAAGATGGCAGAGAGACAACTTTACATTAGCATGGTTTGGGTTCTTAGTGTTCAAGTCATTTGAAGGGAGGATAAAAAGTCTATGCTGAACACTACTTATGCATTCATCACTTTCCTATCTATGACTATAATTATTATTAAAATTGAAGATGCCAAATTTTACATAAAATCTTTCAAACTATTAAGTACACACTTTTCTGTTCAAGATATGTATTTGTTTCTAGTCTCAGAGAGGTAAGTGTGCATGCTATCCTACCCCTTCACTGTCTATAACATCCTTTTCCTTCAGAGTTTACACATGGGTGAGTGACTATCCCTCTGCTCTGAGAAATCAGTAAAATGATAAAAGACATATGGGCTGTGAGTGAGGGAAATATCCACAAAAGATTAAAATGTGATAAATCAAGTTTTCTAAAATAGGTGAGCATAGGGTTTAAGAAGAGAAAAGGGCAATAAGGCCACTGTATATGAAGGAGTGAGCAAAGACGTCATGAAATTTATAGTGGCTGAGCGGGCCACAGTTTGGGTTGACCTCAATGCAAATTAGGGCTAACTTGTGTTAAATCTGATTTCTAAGAAGCCCTTGAGTTATTCTCGTATGTTCTAGTCTCCGTTATGTGACATAGTGTTGCTCCTTTCTATGTGTCGTAAGTGACTTCTGCAACTCATATCAACTCATATCAAAGTAATAATCCTTATTACTTTGGTCATAGCCATCTCAGATAATTTTGACTGCCTGGAAGGTTTAAGTATAGTATTCAGCTTAAAATAAACATGGCAATCTTCCTGACCTTTCTGACTTAAAGTAAACATGGCAATCTTCCTGACCTTTCTGACTTAAATTTATTTTCTGCTTTGCCCAGAAATGTCCTGGGATCTACCTGTATTCTCAGTATATTTATGCAAACTTCTGCCTTTACTGGAAAATTGGCACAAATTTTAATAATTCATTACATGGCCCACTTATTTATGCTACTTTTTTGCATAAAAATAGACAGGGAGCCAGATAGTAAGCTTTTAAATTGGTTGACTTAATCTGAGGTTATTGTTATTATTAAATATGATAACAGAAGTAAAAATACAGTTTTTTTTAAAAAAACACTCCTCGTTAAATGATAGGCTAATCTGAATATTAATATTCTAATAGGTTCAAGGTGAAAATATTTTAAGATGAATACAAGTACAGTTTAACAAATACTGATTTTACTTCTGTTCCAGCCTGAGGTTCACTGTCCTCCTAACCAGTGTGGCATAGGCAGTAAGTGGAATGAATCAGAATATCAATGACCATAAGTAACTTATAATACCACTATGAATAAATATTTACATCTAAAGTTTCAGCTTCCTCTTCTGTAAACCCATAGCCTTCCTTTAATTTCCCATTAATTTGGTCATATAGACTCTCAGAAAACTGCCTGTAAACCCTACCCTTTTCTTGACTGGGCTCAATGGGAGGCAGCTATTGCAAATGTTCAAAACAGGATGCTCTTTTTTTTTTTCTGGTAGATGGCATAAGGCCTAAGGAACAAAGCCATGGCGAGCTGCAATTCTCATAACCAACTTAACCCTGTGATGTTTGGCCAACTTGTACCTGATTCATTCCTACTAAGATGATCATTTTGACAAGTATACTAGCCAGGAAGAGAGTGTCAGTGTGTCAGTCAAACTGCATAATGAGGCATCACAACAACAACAACACAGGCTGCTAACACTTCACTAGTTGATTTCTCAGCTATAAACGCATAGGATATCTCTGAGAAGGATATTGAATAGAATTTTTGATAAACTTTGTAAAAGTAACAGGTCAGAAAAGCATCAGTGTGTGTGTTTTTTTTTCCTAGAACTTAAAATATCATCAAAATTTTTGCCTTTTGTATTTCTGTAGGGCACGGTATAAACCAAGGAATCAAGGTAGCATCATAGACAAACTTCCTCTGATAGCTGCAGGAGAAGATAGATAGATAGATAGATAGATAGATAGATAGATAGATAGATAGATAGATAGATAGATAGAGATAGAGAGATAGAGATATATTTGCATTCTGTAATTTCTGGTGACTCTAAGTCTTCCTTATTGCTACCATTTGAATATGGATTGTTCCCAAAAAACTTACATTGAAATTTAGTTTCCAGTGAGAGATAATAAGAAGTGGGTCCTTTAATACATTGATTAGTTTTTCTCCTTCTTTAATGGATAAATCCATCCATGTGATTAAAGGATTAATGGGTGGATCAGTTATCTCTAGAGAAGATGTTCTACAAAAGGCAGTTGGCTATGTTCCTGAGGTGTTATCCGGGGAATTTGAAAAACAGTAAGGTTATCTCCAAAGACCACAACTAGACTATGGTCCAGAACTAAACAGCTCCCTCCTGTTTATAGCTTACATAGTCTTTGGTATCGAGATAGTAGCAACAGAGTGCATTAATACTTTTGACTTCCAAATTTGTCTCTGTTATTCAGATTACGAATATTCTGATTACTCACAGTTTCATGAAAATCTGCCTCTAACTGAAAATATTTCATACACAGTAGTATCTGCTACCCAAAGACTTCAATATGCCTTTAAAGATAAGTGAAGGGAGAAAGTTTTTCTCCCCATTATAGCCTTGCATTTAAAATTATAAGACAAGTAATATTTTAGAAGAAATCATAAAGAACTTAGATTTGAATAGCAAGTTACAGAAAAAAAAGGTAGACAATGTTCAAAATGAAATTATAGTGTTGACAACAACTGATCAATGATGAATGGTATAAGCTGTAAATGAATAATTACATGCTATGTTAACTATATTGTTAGTAAAACTCCCTCTATTACATTTCCTGAATAGTTCCATTCAAAATGATGAACTAATTATATTTTATCATCTAATGATCAGTTTAAATGAGCTACATACAAAGGTCACAGCTTCTTTGTTTCAATGCCTCTGATACTATAGTAATGATTTCTTTTAGAAGTTAAAATGAATGTAAGTACGCTGCTAAGCACTAAAGCTAATATTAAGTTTGTTCTCTTTAAAATAGCCTTGGTAATGTTTTAAAAATAAATAATTTCCATCTGTTATTT
>PVIU01030942.1:0-15456 GCA_004026605.1 Ondatra zibethicus | reverse complement strand
GGTTTCTCAGGAAATTGGGAATCAACCTACCTCAGGATCCAGCAATACCACTCTTGGGAATATACCCAAGAGAAGTCCAATCATACTACAAAAGCATTTGTGCAACTATGTTCATAGCAGCATTGTTTGTAATAGCCAGAACCTGGAAACAACCTCGGTGCCCCTCAATGGAAGAATGGATCAAGAAAGTGTGGATTATTAACTCATAAGAATACTATAGCGGTAAAAAACAATGACATCTTGAATATTGCATGCAAATGGATGGAAATAGAAAACGCTATCCTGAGTGAGGTAACCCAAACCCAGAAAGATGATTATGGTATGTACTCACTCATTAGTGGACCCTAGCTATAAAATAAAGGACACTAAGCACTTAGCTCACAAGCCCAGAGAAGCCAAATAGCAAGGTGAACCCAAAGAAAGCATATACAGATCCTCCTGGAAGTTGGAAGCAAACAAGATCATCAAGCAAAAGTTGGAAGCCAGGGGGAGGGGATAGAGGTGGGAGGTAAAAGGAGTATTTTCTTACAAAGATAAGAACAGAACCCTGCCCGCAAATATATGTGGTTTCCTTACCACCTGTATGGTTGTCACCATTGTGGATGAGCTGTCATTTCTCTTTTTCAAGAGGTTTCTCTTTTTCAAACCGAATCTTTATTAATTTTGATGGTATCAATAGCTTTCTTTTCCTTTGGAAACAAGAGCAAAACACCATTCCCAAAATGGAATATTTCCTGGCTTCCACTGTGAGGTCAAAACATCCTTGAAATAAACTGGGGAATTTAATTCAGAAGATTTTCTATTATCCAGTGTCTCTCTGCTGCTGTTGTTGCATTCTCATTAGTGTTAAGAAAATTCAAGGGGGGCTGGAGAGATGGCTCAAAGGTTAAGAGCACTCACTGGCTGTTCTTCCAGAGGTCCTGAGTTCAATTCCCAGCAACCACATGGTGGCTCCCAACCATCTATAATGAGATATGGTGCCTCTTCTGACCTATAGGGCTATATGTGGGCAGAATACTGTATACATAATAAATACATCTTAAAAAAAGAAATTTCAAGGTTAATAAAGCATTATGTAATCTATTTCTTGGGATATTTTCTACCCCTTTCTGTTTGTTTAACATATTCTTTACAGTTCAATTGATCTTTCTATAGGTGCCAGACTTGTAGGATTGTTTGGTATACCTGTAATATGCTTAATAATATAATAAGCATAAAAAAACTGTTTCATTTTCTTAGAGACATATGCTGGACCATTATCTGTCTTTATTGGTTCAGGTATATCCATGATGGCCATAACTTCTAATAAATGTGCGATTACTGAGCTTATAGCAGTTGCCCACTGAAAACCTGAATAAGTGTCAATGGTGTGGTGTACATATTTTAATTTTCCAAATTCTGCGAAGTGAAACACATCCATCTGCCAGATTTCCTTCCTTTGAGTACCCTTTGGGTTAGTCCCTGCAGGTAGCATTGTTTAGTTATAGAAGAGCAAGTAGGACATCTCTTTATAATATCTTTAAACCTTTGCTATTGACATGATTTTTTTAATGAAATTCTGATACCTACAACATGCTGCCAATAATAATGGAACAATTTCAGCATTACCTTGTGCTAGAGGAGCTGGCAGAAATGTATGGAATAGGATGTGTGTCATGTATATAGGACAAAGACTATTTCTGATTATGTCTTGTACCTGGATAAATAATGAAGCCAATTCTTTATCATCTGGTATAAATTCAGCTGTTTCAATATGCAAGGCAATTCTTCTGCATATTGTAAATCAGTAACTATATTAAGAGGTTCTTTAAAATCCTTTAACACCCAGAAGGCAGAATTATAAGGCTTTGTTCCACCTTACTTAGTTCTTCTGATTTGTAACCTGCCTTCCCTGATTTATTTGCAACAATATAAAATGAATGGGCTCCAGTTATTGGAGCATCACATACAATTCAGGGAAGAATCCAAAAAGTTCTCTTTATAAGGTTATGGCTATCACATTTGGGATAATTGTTATTAATTTCTCAGAAAAAATAAGCACAAGCTGTTTGCCATGGTTCATTATCTTCCCATAACTTTTTTTATTTTATATGTAGTAAAAGGCAGTACTGCTAGATGATGAAGTCTCAATTTGCCCTTTATAATTAATTCAGAGACCTTTTCCACATGAGTTTTTAATTTTTTACTTGGTTTATATAGTAAAAAGATCCAATCTAAGATAATATCATCCCTCTGCATTAAAATTGCTATAGGAGAAATTCTAGAAGACAATATGACTATACTTAATTAAGATTTGGATTCACCCTATCCACATGTGCCTCCTGTAATTTCTCCTCAACCATTGTCAGTTCCTTTGTGCTTCAGATGTTAATTCTCTGGGACTATTCAAGTCTTAATCACCATCTAAGATTTTGTTTAAATGAATTAATAGATAAGGTGTTATCCCAACAGCTGCTTGTAGACTGGACATATCTCCTAACAATCTTTGATAGTCATTAAGCGTCTGCAACTAGTCTCTCTTAATTTGTGCCTTTTGTGTTCTAATTTTCTGCAAACCTATTTTATAACCTAGGTAATTCACAGAATGTCCTCTCTGTATTTTTTCAGGAAGAATTTGTAACCCCCATTTTGGCAAAACTTTCTTTACTTCATCATTCTTTCTAAAATATCTATGTTTGAATCAGATAGAAAAATGTCATCCATGTAATGGTAAATGATATACTTAGGAAATTGCTTAAATATTATTTCTGATGGCTTACTTACAAAGTATTGGTACATAGTAAGGCTATTGAGCATTCCTTGTGGGAGGATAGTCCACTGATATCTACTAGTATGCTGAGAATTATTATAAGTAGGCACTATGAAGGCAAAATTTTCTTGATCCTTTTCTTGTAAAGGTATAGTGAAGAAACAATCTTTCAAATTAATAACTATAAGAGGCCGTCCTTTTGGTAATAGAGAAGGGAGAGGAATTCCAGATTTTAGAGGGCCCATAGGTTGAATTACCTTATTGACAGCTACTAGATGGGTCACCATTCTTTATTTATCAGATTTCTTTTTAACAACAAATACAGGAGAATTCCAAGGGCTGGTTGATTCTTCAATATGGTGAGCATCTTGTTGCTCTTGTACCAGTTCTAAAGCCTACAGGTACTCTTCAGCTAGTGGCCATTTCTCAACCCATATTGGTTTCTTAGTTAACCATTTTAAAATAAGGCTATTGGTAATTCTAAAGGTTTGCTAGTTGCTTTGTGTTCTTGTACAGCCTGAATGGCTGGTGACCTTTGTGTATAGTGTCCTATAATATCCTTTCCAGAATTATGAGTTCCTGTGACTGCAGGCATGTTATTCTGGGTATTCCATTGCTGTAGCAGGTCATGACCCCATAAATTTATTACATTAATAGCCACAGATGGCCTCATCTTCCCTCTTTGACATTCTGGCCTATGCATTCAACCCATCTCATGCTTTGTTTAACTGGAAATATGGTCCAATGCCCAGTAATTGAACATCTACCTCTTGAAGAGGCAATTTGGATGCCAAGATTTTGGATTAATGATACTCACATCTGCACCTGTGTCTATCAAACCAACAATTACAATGCCATTTATACTCACTCTTAGCTTTAGTCTTTGATCATTTATAGAAGTCAGCCAGAATATATGTTTTCTATTTCCTATTGGAATTTTTGACTTATCGTCCATGTTTATATCATCATCTAGAACAGTATGGTCTTTTACAGAAGGCCCTGGATTTTTTAATTTTCCTGTTGAGATGTACCCTCCACAGTTACTGGGAATGACTGGGCCTCTTTTGGCTGGGAGGTCTGCAAGAGGCCCCTCAATGAGTTTCTCAACAGTATCAGTTTGCCTTGTCTACCTTTTGTTGATCTGCATTCATTGGTGCAATGTCGGCCTTTGCCACACCTTCTACATATACCTGAAGGCTGAGTCCTCCTATTTTTGCCATTCCCAGAGGAGATATTATTCCTTGTATACAATCCCTTATCAGACGTCCTATTCTACCACAAATAAAACATTTGGCATTTTGATGTCTCTTCATTCCTTTGGCAATTGCTTCTCCTACCCAAGATTCAGTATTATAGTCAAATGTCTCAATGTTCATCATATTCACATTCCATCCATCCATAAGTGCTCATCTAATTTTTAAATGCCCAAGTATCTTTTTGCATTCTATGGTGGCATTTTTAAAAGCCAGAGATTCAATAATTACTCACCTAGAATCTAGATCTGTTACTCCTATTTGTACAGCCTTAATTAATCTTTGTAAAAAGTCACTAAGGTGTTCTCTCTGTCCCTGTTTAACCCTGGTATATGATTCAGTTCATTTTCTTATTCTTGAATCCTGTCCCAAGCATTTATTGCTACTTTGTGACATAGGGACAAGATTTCTTCATCATAAGAGCTTGAACCTGTGGGTCAGCATAAGTGCCCTCACCAAGAAATTGATCTTCGGAAGTCTCAAGTCCTTTTACTTTTACCTATTGTTCAAGAATTTTAGCCTCCTCCTAGAAATAACATCTAAACATCAAATGGGGCCCATCTTTCTGAACTGTTGAGACTAACTAAATCCTTGATGATAGAAGCTCATGTCTTTGTCATCTCCCTAACAAATTACAAGCCATAAGTTACAAAAGGTTGCTTAATTTCTTTTAGATCCTTATATGAATGTATCTACATTAATGTTAGTTAGATTATAGAGTTTACATGTACCTAGGTTTTGTAGAGTATTCTAATCGATTCAAGCACAATACCATAAATTTCCATTGTTTATCTTCAGGGATTTTGTGAATGTGTGTGTGAAGGATGGGGAGCATGTGGGATGCTATTTTCAAAAGATTAGATATTTTACATTTAACAATTATATATTAATTGCACAAGGCTTGTGGGAGTAACAAACCAATGTCTGATTTGTCTTAAGATCCATTCCACAATTTATAATTCATACTCAAAACTCTTTAGGTGGCCAAGAACCAGAAACCAGGTAGTCCAGAGACATTGTGTAAAACCAAATACTACTTGTCTAAAAAAATAGTAACAATAATAAAATCTCTCTTAGTGGCAATATGCTATACCCATTTATCAGTGTCTTATTTAGCCTTTACCAGAGAAACATCTTCTTGCAACAGGTAGAAACAAAAACAGAGAACCAGAACCAGAAATCACAGAGAGAGAGAAAGAGAGAGAGAGGGAGAGAGAACCTTGGAATTCACAGTTCTACATGGAGTATCTCCATCAAATCCCTCTCTGGCATATCAGGGAACTCCATGGAAGACAAGGTGAAAAGAATTTAAAAGTCAGAAGGGATAGAAGACACCAGAATATATATTTAACAAAATCATAAAGATAGAAGAAAAATTTTCCAACCTAAAGAAAGATATGCCTATTACATGTTTTTGTTTTATACCCCAAATAAAGTAATACAGTATGCTAGGAAAAAAAGAAAGATATGCCTATGAAGATACAAGAAGTGTACAGAATACAAAATAGACTGGTTCTAAAAAATGTCCCCTCACACATAATAATCAAAACACTAAACATACAGAATAAAGAAAGAATATTAAAAGCTGCAAAGGAAAAAGGCCAAGTAACATATAAAGGTAGACCTATCAGAATTACACCTGACTTTTTATTAGAGACAATGAAAGACAGAAGGTCATGGTTAAGCATTACACAGACATTAAGAGATCACAGATGCCAGCCCAGACTTCTACACCCAGCAAAACTGTCAATAACCATAGAAGGACAAAACAAGATATTCCATGACAAATCTAGATTTTACCATACCCAGCCACAAACACAGCCCTACACAAAATACTAGAAGGAAAATTCCAATGCAAGGAAAATGGATACACCAAAAAAACACAGACAATTGATGATCTCATAACAGCAAATCCCGAAGAAGAAAAAAATGCACAAACCAACATCACCAACAATGAAAACTAAATTAACAGGAGACAGCAACCACTGGTCATTAATATCCCTTAATGTAAATGGACTCAACTCACCTATAAAAAGGCACAGGCCAACAGATTGGATACAAAAACAGAAATCATCCTTCTTCTGCATACAAGAAACATATCTCGACCTCAAAGACAGACATTGTCTCAGAGTAAAGGGTTGGGAGAAAATATACCAAACAAATGGACCTAAGAAACAAGCTGGTATAGCTATCCTAATATCTAACAAAATAGACTTCAAGCTAAAATCAGTCAAAAGAGACAAAGAAGGTCATTTCATATTAGTCACAGGAAAAATTCATCAAGAGGAAATTTCAATACTGAACATCTATGCCCCAAATACAAGGACACCCTTATATGTCAAAGGAACACTTCTAAAGCTTAAATCATACATTAAACCCCACACAAAGAGTGGGAGACTTCAACACTCCCCTCTCACCACTGGACAGGACAATCAGACAAAAAATGAACAGAGAAATAAGAGAACTAAACAGATGTTATGACTCAAATGGACTTAACAGACATCTATAGACTATTCCATCCAAACAGAAAAGAATATACCTTCTTCTCAGCACTTATGGAACCTTCTAAAAAACTGACCACGTACTTGATAACAAAACAAACCTCAACTGTAGGGCCCGGGTCTGACCCCTGCTCCTGGGGTTACTTGAGGACAGTTTCTGGTCATCCAGATAAAACATCTTGTTTGTCCCTGTTCTCCCTCTGCCCCACCTGGTGAGTAGCTACAGGACATTGTTTACTCCATCTTGAGTGTGGCAAATTCCCACCTGCCCGGGGGGAATCCCTTGTGCAACAGCTAGGTATATAAGGATTTCCCCAAAGTTGAATAAACAGCATTCGGCTGATCTCCTTTCGAATGACCCAGGTCTCTTGTGTGTTCTTTCAATCTCCAGGCCCTTGCCCAGCTCGCGTATGGTACAGTGGCACGTGAACTGTACCGAGAGGGTAACACAGAATCGGGTGTTACACTCAACAAATACAAACAAAAAAATTGGAATAACACAATGTACCTTATTTAACACCATGGTTTAAAACTAGAAGTCAAGAGCAATACCAATTCCAGAAAACCCACAAACACATGGAAATTAAACAATGCTTACATGAATCATCAATGGGCAAAGGAAGAAATAAAGGGGGAAATTAAAGACTCCCTAAAATGCAATGAAAATGACACAGCATACCCAAATTTATGGGACACAATGAAAGCAATGTTAAGAGGCAAGTTCATAGCACTAAACACCTATATAAAGAAGCTGGAAAAATCCCACACTAGTGAATTAACAGAACATTTGAAAACTTTAGAACAAAAAGAAGCAAACTCACCTAAGAGAACTAGATGGCAGGAAATAATTAAATTGAGAGCTGAAATCAACAAAATAGAAACAAAAAAAATACAAAAATCAATGAGAAAAAGAGTTGGTTCTTCAAGAAAATCAACAAAATAGACAAATCTTTATCCAAACTAACCAAAAAGCAGAGAGAGAATATCCAAATTAACAAAATCAGAAATTAAAAGGGGGAAATAACAACAGACATGGAGGAAATAAAAAAGATCATCAGGTCATATTTTGAAAACCTGCACTCCACAATATTGGAAAATGTAAAGGAAATGGACAACTTTCTGGATAAATAGGACTTATGAAAAGTAAATCAAGACCAGATAAGCAAATTAAACAGACCTATAACTGCTGAAGAAATAGAAACAGTCACCAAAAGTCTCCCAACCAAAAAAAAAAAAAAATAGCCCAGGACCAGATGCTTTCAGCTCAGAATTCAACAAGACTTTCAAAGAAGAACTAATACCAATACTCCTCAAATTATTCCACACAATAGAAACAGAAGGAACATTGCCAAACCCTTTTTTATGAGGCTAAATTACCCTGATACACAAACCACAGAAAGACATTTCTAAAAAAGAGAATTAGAGACCAATCTCCCTCATGAATATTGATGCAAAAATACTAAATAAAATACTGGCAAACCAAATCCAAGAACACATCAGAACCATCATCCACCATGATCAAGTCAGCTTCATCCCATAGATGCAGGGATGGTTCAACATACAAAAATCTGTCAACGTAATCCACCATATAAACAAGCAGAAAATAAAAACCACATGAACATCTCATTAGATATCAAAAAAGCTTTTGACACAATACAACATCCCTTCATGATAAAGCTCTTGGAGAGAACAGGGATACAAGGAACATACGTAAACATAATTAAGGCAATATACATCAAGCCAACAGCCAACATCAAACTAAATGGAGAGAAACATCCAGTGATTCTACTGAAATAAGGAACAAGACAAGGCTGTCCACTCTCACCATAAATATTCAATATAGATCTTGAGGTCCTAGCTAGAGCAATAAGATGCCAAAGGGAGATCAAAGGGATACAATTTAGAAAAGAGGAAGTCAAACTATCACTGTTTGCTGATGATATGATAGTTTACATAAGCGATCCCAAAACTTCTACCAAGGAACTTCTACAACTCATAAACAATTTCAGCAATGTAGCAGGATACAAGGTTAACTCAAAAAAATCAGTAGCCCTCCTGCACACAGATGATAAAAGGCCTGGGGAAGAAATCAGAGAATCAACATTTTTCACAATAGCCACAAATAGCATAAAATATCTTGGAGTACTATAACAAAACAAGTAGAAGACTTGTATGGCAGGAACTTTAAATCTTTGAAGAAAGAAATTGAAAAAGAAACAGAAAGTGGAAAGATCTCCAATGATCTTGGGTAGGCAGAATTAACATAGTTAAAATGGCAAGCTTACCAAAAGCAATCTACAGATTCAATGCAATGTCCATCAAAATCCCAGAAAAATTCTTCAAAGACCTCAAAAGAATGACACTCAACTTCATATGGAAAAGCAAAAAACCCCAAGTTAGCGAAAACAATCCTGTACAATAAAAGAGCTTCTGGAGGCATCACAATCCCTGACTTCAAACTCTACTACAGAGCTACATTACAGAAAACAGACTGGTATTGGCATAAGAACAGACAGGAAGACCAATGGAACTGAATAGAAGACCAAGATATCAATCCACACATCTTTGAACACCTGATCTTTGATAAAGAAGCAAAAAATATCAAATGGAAAAAAGAAGCATATTTAACAGGTGGTGCTGGCATAAATGATTATCAACATGTAGAAGAATGAAAATAGACCCATATCTATCACCATGCACAAAACTCAAGTCCAAATGGATCAAGAACCTCAACATAAAGCCAGCCACACTGAACCTTATAGAAGAGAAAGTGGAAAGTATAGTTGAACACATTGGTACAGGGAACCACTTCCTAAATATAACCCCAGCAGCACACACATTGAGAGAAACAATTAATAAATGGGACTTCCTGAAACTGAAAAGCTTCTGTAATGCAAAGGACACAATCAACAAGACAAAATGACAGCCTACAGAATGGGAAAAAATATTCACTAACCCCACATCAGACAGAGGTCTGATCTCCAAAATATACAAATAACTCAAGAAATTGGACACCAAAATTTCACATAATCCAATTAAAAAAAATGTAGTACAGACCCAAACAGAACTCTCAACAGAGGACTCTAAAATGGCTGAAAGTCACTTAAGGAAATGGTCAACATCCTTAGTCATCAGAGAAATCCAAATCAACACAACTCTTAGATTCTATCTTATGCCTGTAAGAATGGCCAAGATCAAAAACACTGATGACAACTTATGCTGGAGAGGTTGGAGGGAAAAGGGAACACTTCTGCATTGCTGGTGGGAATCCAAGCTGGTACAACCTCTTTGGATGTCAGTGTGGCGATTTCTCAGAAAATTAGGAAACAATCTTCCTCAAGACCCAGTAATACCACTTTTGGGTATATATCCAAAGGATGCTCAATTGTACAACAAGGACATGTGCTCAACTATGTTCATAGCAGCTTTGTTTGTCATAGCAAGAACCTGGAAACAACCTAAATGCCCCTTGACCAAAGAATGGATAAGGAAAATGTGGTATATTTACACAATGGAGTGCTACACAACAACAACAAAAAATAATGACATCTTGAATTTTGCTTGAAAATGGATAGAGCTAGAAAACATTATTTTGAGTGATGTAACCCAGACACAGAAAGACAATTATCACATGTACTCACTCATAGGTGGTTTTCAAACATAAAGCAGAAAGCCAGCCTACAACCACAATCCCAGAGAACTTGGACAACAATGCAGACACTAAGAGAGACTATATAGATCTAATCTACATAGAAAGTAGAAAAAGACAAGATCTCCTGAGTAAATTGAAAGCATGGGGACCTTGGGGGAGGATTGAAGAGGGAGGGAAGAGGCAGGGAGGGGAGCAGTGAAAAATGTAGAACTCAATAGATATGAATAAAAATGTATAAAAAAAGAATTAAAACTAGCAATAGTTTCTAATGGGCTACATTCAGCATTTGTTAGGGAAATGGTGAAACGTGGGCTTCAAGCACTAAGGCTACCCCACACAATTGACTTCAATAATCTCATCAGTCCTAGAAAATGGATCTCAGCTAGTTTTGAAGTGTTATTGTAGAGAAAAGGCAAAAATTTTAGAGCAACGGGGGAAAGCAAAAATGATTTGAGACTTCCCAAGATCAAATTCTTAGCTAGGGTCATTACTCTGATCCTCAGGAACAGGCTCCTTACAAGGAATGCACCTTGTCCCTATGTAGCACAGCAGGTTTAAATGCTTGGGAAAGGATTCAGGAACTAGGAAGTCAAATTGAATCATATATTAGGGTTAAACAGGGCCAGAGAGAACCCTTTAGTGACTTCTTACAAAGCTATTATCTTAGACTGTATCTTTTTACCACATAAACCAAGTGAAAAATAAAACTTATGTGGAAAGAGTCTCTGAATTACTTATAAAAGAAAAATTGAGACTTAATCAGCTAGCAGGTATAGATCTAGCAGAGATAACAGTGTCTTTTACTGCTAATGAAATAAAAAAAAATTATGGGAAGACAATGAACCATGGTTAATTTCTATGGAGAAATTAACAATTGTCCCAGAAGTGATAGAATTAACCTTATAAAGCAAACTACTTGGATACTTCCAAATTGTACATGAAGCATCAATAACTGGATCTTGTACATTTTATGTTGATGCAAGTAAATCAGAAAAGGCAGGTTACAAATCAGAAGAATTATGTAAGGTGGAACATAAGAATTATGTAAGCCCTTATAATTCTGTCCAAAAGGCAGAATTATATGCTATTCTCATGGTACTAAGGAATTTTAAAAAAACCTCTCAATATACTTACTGATTTGCAATATGCAGAAAAAGTGTCTTGAATATTGAAACCGCTGAATTTATGCCAGCTGATACAGAATTGACTTCATTATTTATTCCGGTTCAAGATATAATAAGAAATACCATTTGTGATATATATATATCATCTGATGTCATATGGGTCTGCCAGGTTGTCTAGCTCAAGGCAAAGCAGAAGTTGACCAAATATTGATTGGAAGTGTACTGAAGACCTCAGAATTTCATAAGAAACATCATGTCAATAGCAAAGGTTTAAGAAAGAGTTTTCTATTACATGGCTACAAGCTAGGAGATATAAAGAAATGTCCTACCTGCTCTTTCTATAACCAAAAACCATTACCTGCAGGGAGTAACCCAAAGGGTACTCAAAGGAATTAAATCTGGCAGATGGATGTGTTCCACTTTACAGAATTTTAATAATTAAAATATGTAAACCACACCATTGATACTTATTCAAGTTTTCAATGGGCAACTCTCTTGAGCTCAGAAAAGGCTGATTTAGTAATCACACATTTATTAGAAGTCTTGGCCATCATGGGTATACCTGCACAAATAAAAGCAATGGTCCAGGTTTTGTGTCTAAGAAAATAAAACAGTTTTTTTTTTGCTTATAATATTAAGCATATTACAGGTATATCAAACAATCCTACAAGTCAGGCAGTTATAGAAAGTTCAAACTGAACTATAAAGGATATGCTAAACAAACAGAAAGGGGTGGAAAATACCCCTAGAAACAATGATTTATTACTTTGAACTTTCTTAATGCTAATGAGAAAGGAACAACGGTGGCAGAAAGATGTTAGATAACAGAAAAATCTTTTGAATCAAACCAGTCAGTTTACCTCAAGGATGTGCTGACCTCACAATTAAAACCAGGTGATGTGCTACTTTGGGGAAGGGGTTTCACTCTTGTTTGCACTGGAGAAGAAAATCTGTGGATCCCATAAAAATTAATAAAGATTCGGTTTGAAAAAGGAAAATCTATTGAGAAAGAGAAATGACAGCTCATCCACAGAGGTGACAACCATACAGGTAGTAAGAAAACTTCATAAGGTTTGGAGAAGGGTTCTGTTCTTGTCTTTCAAGGAAAATATTCATCTTCAAAGAGTTGAGAGACTTGGACATCTAGATGCCTAAAGATGAAAAGATAGCTATCCAGAAAGCATCAACAAGCAAAGAGAAATCTGACTTTTGATGCCGTATTATCTGCATGGTAAAATTTGATTATCTACTTAAAAATAAGAGCTGACTTTGGAGCTGGACAATGGCTATCCTATTCAAAATCCAAGCATGTTATTAAAAGAAAAATTCAGAATTTCTGTCTTATGTCAGCAGCCATCTGGTATGGTACAGAAAGAAGATATATTTCAAGGAAATATTTTACTTTTCTCCATGCCCATTTTGTCTATATTGTATATTTTGTTGAATATATGTTTATATGAATGATGTTTAAGTTTTAAATCATGAACAGTAGATTTTCCTGCAGTAATCTTTGAAGCTTCCAGGAAGAAGATGGGGCCCCACAACAATGACTCCACTTGGTTGATATGGCATTATAATGCTGATAGCACTACTGTAGGACTGGTTTTTTGGTACCAGCTGCAGAAATGGTGCACCTTCTTACAACATTCTGGCCAGAACTCCACATAAGAGCTTCAAATCAAACACACAAACAAACAAACACAAAAATCCTATAGACTACTCACAGACCATTTGCAATTATACAGAACAGCAATCTTGAAACTTAACCATTAATTTATGTTTACAAGATCCCATAGAAAAAATGTTGCATCCATTAACAGCTGGAAACATTTCTAAAACATGGCATCCCCTCTCCCAACAAAGTTTGTCCTCAGTGTTAGAAACTTAATTTTGGGGTTGATAATTACTCATACAGGGTTGGTGATTGGGGTGGAAATTATGTGGGCCCAGAGATTAAAAAAGAGAGAAAATTGGGGGCTGGAGAGATGGCTCAGCGATTAAGAGCACCGACTGCTCTTCCAGAGGTCCTGAGTTCAATTCCCAGCAACCATCAAGGCCACCTATGATGAGATCTGGTGCCCTCTTCTGGCCTACAGGCAGGATACTGTATAAATAAATAAATCTTTAAAAAAAGAGAGAGAGAAAATTGAATGGGATAATAGGTAATTTAGTGTGAATTTATTTATATTGGTATAGATTTTTGTATATTGATACAAGTTTAAATTATATTTGTTATATTGAATATGCTCCTATTTCTGTTTACAATACTTTTACACCTATATGGTTATTTTGTCAGATTGTATGCATGCATGTGTCTACCTCTGTTTAAGACGTTTTGTATACTGATACAATTTTAGGACATATTTATCAAATTGTATTATATATTTCTACCTCTAATCAAGATATTTACACATTGTTTTCATTTTGATGTCATTGTCCTCCTTTACTACACAGTGTTTAAAGATTGCTTAATATTCTGATATGAAGTCCTTATCATTAAGCTACATAGGTATTAAGTATTATAGGTCAATAGTCATTCATGTTCATTATACTTTTAGTTAGACTAATCAGATTCTTTAGACACATAGAGATTGTATTTTGCATAGATAGGTAACCTTCAATCACTTCAAAGATCTGTAGAACATTGAATTTAAATAACTTAGAAATGTGTTGAGGTAAGACACAATTGCTCCTGGCAGCACTGATCTATTCCGAAGAGAGTGTTGAACATCAAAGACACTACACTCAGAGTTTGTTTTCTTCTTGGCACAACTGGACTTTGGGCAAGAAACTGCCCATGCCTTGACCACTGACAAAGTGTACAATGTCCAGACTGGACAAGCAGGATACAAGAAAAAAGAATGTCAAATCTTGCCAAGACAGTTTAAGACAGTTTTGAAAAATTTCCTACCTCTGAAAATAATCTGTCAATTACTCTGGGCCTTAGCCAAAGTTGGTTGCTTCAACATAGCAAATGAGACTTTGGGTGATTCCTCAGGCATCCAGTTGTCTCTGTCATCTACTACACATTTTGGAATCTGCTTGATTTCACTTCCTGCCTACTCAAGTAATATTATCTCCCTTCTCAGACCTTTGATGAGGTTATAGATTAGATAGTCGTATTTACCATCCTCTTATGATCTAGCCCAACCATTTCCAGTACAAGACTTAGACTCCTTAGGATAGAATGTTTATTAAAACTTTAGGATATGTTCCTTGTTTATGCTGGTTGTAATTCTAATCTTATACTTGATATCTGTTCCAAGTGCATATAGTTTTGTATTGGGTTTAGATTATTTAAACAAATGGGGGAGGTGCTGTGGGAGCTCCTTCAGCTCCTTTAGCCAATAGCCTTTAAGATACCAGCCCACTTGGGTGTGGTCTTATACTATAGAAGATGTAAAGCATGCACTCACTCTCTTGCATCTGGCTATCTTGCTTCTGGCTGCTAGACGCAGTTCCCCTTTCCTGTTCGTGCAGATGACTGTGATCTAGGACTGTGATCTGTGAGCCTCCCTTCAATAAATAACCCTTGATTATATGCAATTATGAACTAGTGTGGGATTTTTTTGTTTCTTCCATCATCAAATGGGGAGCACCAATAAGTTATTAACAATTTTAGAAAAGTGACTGGGTACAAATTCACTGGATATAAAAATCAGAATCCTACCTATAGACAGATGAAAATGGATTAAGAAAGAAATCACTGGAAATTAACACCATAAAAGTCTCAAATAAGGTAAATGAGGTATCTTTAAACAAGCATGGGTTTAGCCTCATTATTGCCTAGGCAGGAGATCACAAAACAGTCACTGTGGAGTCACAAAATTGTTTGAGACTTGAATTAAGACTCAAGGGAACAGATGCATATGGCTGAAAGTCTAATATGTTACAGAAGGAAATGGGAGTTCTGCCTGTTTTGGGATTAGTAGCCAGTGTTTCTGAAGGGAGAGAGAGACAAACTGTGTCAGGTTATGAGTGTGGGCTCTGTCAGAGATCAACATGAACAGAACAAGCAGGACTGCTCTGTGCCCATGTCTCACATGCTTACTGAAGTTTGCTTTTGATGAATCACCCAATTCAAAGAGTGACAGAGACATTAGTTAGAATGGAAGAGCTG
The DNA here is from genome assembly GCA_004026605.1 of Ondatra zibethicus. Lineage (NCBI taxonomy): Eukaryota > Metazoa > Chordata > Mammalia > Rodentia > Cricetidae > Ondatra > Ondatra zibethicus. The sequence goes on along the minus strand of PVIU01030942.1, from coordinate 57 downwards.
CTCCTCAGCTGACCCACACACCCATTCATAGAATGTCAGAGAAAATATCTAGTATTT
>PVIU01030941.1:2500-15469 GCA_004026605.1 Ondatra zibethicus | reverse complement strand
AAACAATGACACCAGGACCTATCTCTTCTGCGTGTATTAACTTTTTGAGAACCGAGTCTTTTTGAATGCACTCCTTCCTAGGCCAGGAGGGATGGGGGTGGGCCTTGGACTTCCAACAGGGCAGGGCACCATGCCCTCTTTCAAGGAAGAAGGGGGAGGGAGGAGGGGTGGGGGGGTAGTGGGAGGGGACCGGGAGAAGAGGAAGAAAGGAAAAAAAATTTTATTTCTTTAATTATGTTCTTGAATGGAAAAAATAAAACAAAACAATGTATGGAAAAAAAAAAGAAATACAGAGTTTTCAAAGACCCATGCCATCTCTAAAATACTTGTTTACTATGCTGCCAAGTACACCTCTGTGTGTGCATGTGTGTGCATGGAGGTGTGGAGGCGTGTGTGAGTGTTGGTATACACATATGAAGCCATAGTCAAGTTGGGTTTCTTTTTTAATGCTTCCTTTCCTTATATGTTGGAACAAGGCCTGCCGCAGGACCTAGAGCTGCCTGATTGGCTACCCTGTGGGCCAGAAAGCACCAAATCAGGTTTTCCTTAATCTGGGTGTGGGAAATGGAACTCAAATCTTAATTTTTTGTGCAGAAAGTATGTTACCACTGGATCTACATAACCTGCAAATCCCTGAAGACATATAAGTATTAATAAATTCCAGTCTCAACTTATTTTGATAATATTCTGCCAGAAATCTACAGGTCAAGTTTCCATGTATCTGATGGCTGAACATGAACATATGGACCTGAACATAGTGACAGTTTTTTGGTATTTAAAAATAATCCTAGTCATAGTATCTTTACAAACTTAGTATTTGCCTCTAAAACTTCCAGCTTCAATTAAATTTCTTATAATTTTTATTTCCTGAAATTGAATCTCATGTACAGAGGATCTTTCTGTAAAGACTCAGATTAAAATTGAGTCCTAGAGGAACAGAGAAGAAGCAGAAAAAGAAGAAAAATAATGTAGAAAACTAAGAAGTTGATAAAGCCATTTGCAGAGTCAATACTAAGAAAACTTAAAAGAGGAGGTAGAAGTTTGTTTTTAAATACAATTATATTCAGTCAGTGACTTCACTCAAGTTTTCTTGGGAAATTTCCCCTTCCCAAAATCTCAAGCATCATAGACTAGTTACTTCTAGAACATTATGTTGTTTAACACAGTGATATATATTCTAAGTGAACACTTAACTAGTATTTTGATAAATGTTAACCATTTATTCAAAAGACAAAATAATTATAGCAACACTACTTTAAAAATTGTTCTTGCTGAAAATGTGTTACATACGCAATATGCAATTTTGTGACATTTTCTGAGAAATGGATGCAACTGAATTATCATATTAAGCACAGTAACCCAGACACCTTAAGCTAAATACTGTATCCTTCCCTTCCTATACAGATGTTATATTTTAATTTTTGTGTGTATGTATTTGGGGGTGGGCATAGGTGATGGAACTATAAGTGGGACCATGAGAGTTAAAATATAGCCGTTAAGTGATGAAAGAGAAGAAAATAGAGTGTAATAGATGACATGTGGCATAAAAACAGAGGGCTCATGGTACAGAGCCCAGACTTTAGCAAGTAGGAAACAGCAGGACTGGGGAGTTCAGGGATTAGGGGAAGAAGACCAGCAGAATAAAGTATGCTTGGAACTACCACCACTGAAGAATTCTATTTTGTTCACTAATTTAAAAACTTGTATATTTTAAAAAATGTTCTTCCTTTGTGGATGATAAGGACAGGGTTTCAGGTTTATTTAAACCTTGTTTCTACTCAACTTCTATCTGCTGAGACACAGTATAAAATACTGGAAAGAAGCAAGCCCCGTCTACTGCCTTGGGGCACCTTCAAATTGACTTGGCTCAGTTGCTGATGTGACCACACACAACTGACATCAGTGTCCCATGAGAACAAGAGTTTAACCCTGCCCTGGATCTGTCCTGTTATCCTGAAATGGAAGGCTTATTACCAGTTCCAGAGTGAATGGAACCTACAGTAGGCTTAAAAAAATGAAGTCTTCTCAGTTGCAGAAAACAAATGTAAATAAAGCAAGCAAAAATAAAAAGATGCAGGAGCAAGTGCAAGGTCATGAGAAGTATCATTCTGCCTTACCTTATTGCGTTTTGTTTTGCCCTGTCTCGCTGTGGACCCTTGAGCCTTTTTGTCTGAAGAGGAAACAGAGGAAGTGGATCTGGAGGGGAGGGAAGTAGTAGGAGGCGCAAAGAATAGAGGAGGGGAAACTGTGGCTAGAATGTGTTGTATGAGGGAAGAATCTTTTTTCATTTTTTAAAAAATATTCTAAACTGTTGGTTTAGATAGACAATGTTTCTAAGACAAAACATGAGGCATTTTTACTCGAAGTAATTCTTGGCATGATTTCTCAAGACAGCATTTTCTGGAAGTCCTTAAAGGAGGATTATCACATTTTATATTGAGCTGAATGCTGTTTTTATTTCATCTTTACAAGCCTAGACATGAGCTTGGAAAGAACTTTCCATATGAGAGAAGTGGTGATTACCCAATATGCTTTTGAAATCTGTTTCATGTAAAGAAATGGAGTTTTGAGCTTCATCAATTTTTAAACACAAAGGAAGTGGTTGACATACTGTAGTGGAAGCCAGTTATAGTCTCATTATTAATTCACAGATCAGCTGTTCAAGCAAAATTGTTTCTGAATTTATAGCAAACTAAAAGGAGCATAAAAATTATTTCTTCCTTGTGGTTTCCATAAACAGCTTTAGCAGGTACTAGGTAATAAGAGCAATATAAATGCCTCTCCAAATAGATAAGTGGAGTAGTGATCGGGCTGTAATGCACTGTAATGTTTTCAGACCACCAGCCCATTCCCAGGCAATGCTCTGGCTTCTTCTATACTCTTTTTCTAAGCAAGAAATGTGCTACATTATATTATTACCTATTTCTGAAAAATAAAACAAATTCTCTAGGGAACTTTGAAGAGTAGCATTTAGAAGTCCTGCAGGGATGCTCAAATCATGTCTGTTGTTGCTGTTATTGCACAGTCTGTTTGAACAAAGCAATGGCAAGATAGACAGGCAGCTCTAAGAGGCCTTCTGTGGAGACCTAGGTACTCAGAAACATGCTGGTATTTCTAATGTACACATCAGATCTCAGGAACCCTCCCTTCTCTTCCTTTAATGTCACCCACTTATCTTACTTTTACAATATTCTCAGATAGTGTTATAAATAGTAAAAATAAATAACTCTAGATGCATGAGTTCCATTAACTCAAGAGGAAAAGCTCCTTGTTCATGGTCAGGAATCTCGAAGAGTTCCTTAGGCTCTTATTAGCTGTGATGATGTGTTGTTCTAATGTGACACCCACCTCTAACCATCACTTTGTGGATGGAGGTAGGATTGGGAGTTCTAAGCATTCTTGTGCTATGATGAAAATTCAAGAACACCTGGAGCTTTGAGATTTTGTCTAATACAGATAAGAACTGAGTTTGTAGCTTAGTGGTGTGCATTGATGCACAAGTGCAAGTCTGAGTTCTATTCTCTATTACACACAAAAACTTATGAACAGTGTTTTCTTTGTAATTTTTTTACATTCATTTGCTTACAAATATATGTGTATATGTTTGTTGTCATTGTTGTCCTGTGGCTTAGTATGTATGTACATGTGCCAAGGTCTGTGGGTGTAGCTTGATGGAGTTGGTTCTCTCCCTTTACTACATGGGTTAAAGTGCCAGGCCTCCTTAGCCTTATTCTACAGGGAAAGGTGAGTAAATTATCCACCCGAACCGCATCCCCATGATGCCGGAAAATCAGATGAGATACAGAGTCAAGTAAAAGCAGGAACTCAGTTTATTACTGTGAATGTCACTTATATAAGTTAAGTGACATCGTGTGATGTGGGTGTACCTCTAGCCAATCAGAGATAGGCAAGCCCTCCCTCTGGCTGGAGGAGTGTGTGCCTGGATTTTGTTGACTCATTCCCACTAAGCAGCTTTGAGGCTATCCTTGAAACTTGAGCCAGGCTTTTCTCTGTCCTACAGGTCTCAAGTACAGGCCCAGAAATAATTTTGACCCAATATCTCACCCTTTTTTGTTTTATATCCTACCGTTTACCCTAGTCACCAAGCCAGAATAGCCTACCAGGGAGAGAGTACAGGTCAGGGCCTCCCCTATCTGGAGTTTGAGCCTGGATACCCTCAAACTGAGAGTTCATCTATGGGGTGAGATGTATCGAGCCTATCATAATGTATTTGAAGGACCATGAGTTGTACCTGTTGTATCTGTTTTTGGAATGCTTGCTTCAGCCTTTGGAGAATGCATAAGCCAAAAAGACAGATCAATAAACAAATAGTAAATAAATAAACTGGCCCAATTAGGGAAGAGAAGAGTATGGTAAGCCATGGGGACCAATTAAACCAGGTCTCATAGGGGGTCCTTGACTTAAATGAATCAATATCTTTTCTTAACTCATCTAGGGTTCTTGTAACTATCCCAAAATGGTCCGTATAGAAGCAACATTCTTCCCCAAGTACCCTGCAAATTTCTCCCTGTTCCATAAACAGCAAGTCAAGCGTCTCCTATTTTCTAATGTTACCCTTGCTAAGGAATCCAAAGACTTTTGTAAATAACACAATACAGTCTCTGTCTTTTCTAAGGTCGCTGTCAATTGTCAGCGAATTATTCCCATTTCTTGTTTGTGAAATCACCAGGGATGAGGTTGCAGTCTCAGGCAACCCTAGCGCCATCAATGTGGTGACAGCCAGGGCCATTAGGGGCTCTCTCTTATGCCTTTAGGCCAGGAATTCTTCTTGTATATGGTAAAAGACGTGAGGAAAAATTAATGCAAGCAGGCAAGTATTATTATGCTGAATGATTAGTGGGTCAGACAGGCAGGGAGTAACCCCGATCTCTTGGCAGATCCAAAAACACCCATGATCTATGGGCACCTTCCATGAAGCTATAGACCTATTAGCCACATCACAAGTAAGGTTAAGAAGAGGGTGTCTGGTGTATGAGACACAAGTTGCATTCGACATCTGCCAAAGGGGGATAGTCAGTCACTTGAATTTCCAATTTACACTCTATGGGAAGGAGTGTATATCCTTATATCTGCAGTCAAGGGCAGAGAGAAATACATGTGTACATGTCCCTTTACTTGATTGTGCTCAGCTCAATGTCTCACAATTTAGGAGCCAAGGACTAGGAATCCAGTGTGCAGGGCTTTCCTACATCAACTAATCAACTGTCTTAAGGCTTTCTCCCATAGGCACACCCAGAGTTCAACTCAGTGTGAACAATCCCACACTGAAACTCTGTCCTCAGCAGTCTCTACCTTCTGTTAAATCTACAGTTAAAACTAATCACTCTAAGGACCTAAAGTGGTCCCCTGATCGTTTCAACATCCAGTTAGTTCAATGGAATCATTGCTGTCTCTTTTCATCATTTTACTCTGTCTGCTAAGCCAGCAGAACAGAATGTCACAGAAACAACCTTCTGCCATTGTGCAGTGCCACCTCATTGACACCCTCTTTCAAGGCATGCATTGTGACTTTAGGGGCAGGAGGTGAGTGTGAAGCATGTAAGGGACTATAGAGGCTGAGATGCAGGCAGGGACGGAGCGAGGTACAGAACATCTTAGAGAGGGGAAGGATGAAGAGGGGTATCTCCTTCCTTCAGACCTTTTACCCACAAAATTAATCAAGATTGTTATATTATTATTATTATCTATAGAATATAAGAGCTACTGGTTAAGATGTACCAGTAATGTTGGAAGAGAGAGTTTTAAGTCAGGATAGAGAAAGCGATCTTCTTTGCTAATAATGGTGGCCAGGTGTCAGGGTTAAGAACCTTGGGCATCCCCAAGGATCTCGAATGGCCAACAGAGAGATCTCAGGGGTGGAAGGGTCATCATCCAAGCCTTATTACCAAGTGGGGGACACAGTTGGTCTGAGGAGAAGTTCAGGAACTGACAACAGGATTTTCAGACCGTTACTAGCAGAGAATGGATTAAGGCAGAGAGGGCACCAAAAACAAAAACTGTCAACCAAGTAGAACTGAAGGGAATATGCCTAACATCCAGGAAGTACATCCACTGTGTCCACTGAAGGCCTTGGTAGAGTGCATTCTCCTCACCCCCACAAGGCAGAGCGGGGATGGCAACACTCAACAATCATCAACAGTTGTTTTGGGGAAAGTGTAGGATGGATAATAAGGGAAAACTCACTGATTAGCCCTTTGGATGAAGTGAATGGATACAGAATGGTCTGAAAAATGTAAGTAATCAGCTGGGAGCCCTGTAAACTGATCCAAGTCATGATCCAAGTCTCAGAACCAATGTAGGGGTGGGCAGCCCCTAAGGTGTTGTATGGGAGCCACTTGTTTTTTTCTGGCTGCTCGGGCCCAAAATAATCACACAGAAACCATATTATTTGCAATAATGTTTGAACAATAGCTTAAGCATATTTCTGGCTAGCTCATGTCATAAATTAACCCATCTCTTTATTCTGTGTATTTCCATGAGGCTGTGGCTTAACCCGGGTGTTGTCTGTCTCCTGCAGGGATACATGGTTTCTCTCTGATTCTGCCTTCTTTCTCCCAGTGATAGTTTAGTTTTCCCTGCCTACCTATATTCTGCCCTGCACAGGCCTAAGACAGTTTCTTTATTAACCAATGGTAGTCACAGCATTCAGAGGGGAATCCCACATCACTAAGGGTCTGTAGAGGACACAGCCAAATATCAAATTCTCAGCAGAAAAGAGATTTACTACCCTGGAAGTAAATCCTCTAGATCAGGTAAAGGCAGACAGAAGCAGTAGCAACAGCAGTTTATTTTCTTTCTTTTTTTCGGAGGCGTGGGTTTTTAAGAAAAAGAAAAAAAGGGGAGGGGAAGGTCTGTGTTAGGGTGAGTTGGTAAGTCCTCATTGGACATGTTAGCCAGTATTGTCAAGTAATGAATTTTGATTGTTGAACTTTGTATTTAGTCTCAGGAATGAGTCAGAGGCCGAATAAGGAAGTAGACCTTGAGGGCTAGCTTTAGGAATGTAATCTAACTATTTCTATCCCAAAGAACAGAGAAGAGTAAAGGGCAAAACCTTTGGCACCATATTTGTCATGCTAGGGCATGGTAGAGAAGCCTTCAGAGAGGTGGGGCTGGGAATACTTCCTTTTTGGTGAAAGGTCAGGAGATGATCAGAGTTTTGAGTGAACCTGATATTCATTGGCAAAGAGCCATTATTTGAAGGAAGTGCTTCAATCTCAAGAGGGTGCTTGGGAGGCTAGACCTTCACCTCCTGCCTTCGTGAGTATTTTGTTTGTCGGTATGCCCTTCCCTTTTCCTACCGTACTTCAAAAACCTCTAAACTCAAAGAATGATGAGTTAAAAGGGCCTGTCATTTTCAGAAAGCCTATGTGTAGTCTGTGTACAGTGTATTAAATATATATGTGGTTTAGAGAGAACAGAGAATCCTGAGTAAAGCAGAAAGAAGCCATGAGACAAGAAATACATACCAGTGATCACAGGGTGATATGTTCCCAACACAGCTGATAATCCACAGCAATTGAAGCTCTGAAGTCCATTCTCCTGAAAGATTATAAGTTATCCCTGAACCCTGCAAAAGCCCTTCAAAGTAATGGAGTGGACTGTCTCAGACTGTTTGAAAGATGTTAAGAGAGATAATGCATGCATGCCGATGATTGCCCCTTTGATAGAGCTCAGTGCTAGAAAGAGCCAGTTCTGCAGATAAGCCTGCCCAAAGCTCAGCTCTCAGGGTCTTAGAAAGGAGCCGAAGCAAACAGATCTACATTGCACCTTTCATTTGTGCAATTCAAGAACTCCATGTACTGTTAGAAAATGTTACATGTCTTGTTTCATGTGTTTATTTACCACTTCTCCATCTGACCCATGCTGTGTAACTCTTGACTTCATTTCCTGATAAGGACTTTTGTATTAAACAAAAGTATATGGATAATTTTATGTCGACTTAGCAGAAATGAAAGTCATTGGAGAAGAGGAAACCTCAAATGAGAAAATGCTTCAATAAGGTCAGGCTGTGGGTAAGTCTGTAGGGTATGTTCTTAATTGGTGATTAGTGGGGAAAGACTCAGTCCAGCCCATTGAGGGTGGTACTATCTATTCCTGGGCTGGTGGTCCTGAGTTCTATAAGAGAGTACGCTGAGCAAGCTTTGATGGATAAGCCAGTAAGTCGTACCCATGCATGGCTGCATCACCTCCTGTTGCCAGATTCCTGCTCTTTTTGAGTTCCTGTCCTTACTTCCTTTGAAGATGAACAGCAATATATATAAGTGTAATCTGAAATAAACCCTTTCCTTCCCAAGTTCCTTTGGTCACAATGTTTCATCAGAGCAATAGTAGTTCAAAGATAAAGATTATGTATAATTTCCCCCCAGAGGAAGTTTGTACCTAATACAATATTATGATCACAGAATTAAAGGAATTCATGAATTCATGAGTATCTTAACATATTTATTTAATTAACTTGTAGTATAAGCAAGACACCTTTAATACTTGATTGAATTAATAGTCTTCAAAGTATGTAAGAGATCACCTTGTTGCTCTCACTTTACCAATAAGGAATTTAGATTCTGAGAAACCAAGATTTAGCATGTGGAGCTATCTGAAAGCAGACAAAGCCTAGCCCTGAGCCCATGCTTTTAGTCTTTATCTGCAAAATACTTAAGATTAGTCAGTGGTAGATTGCTAGCCTCTAGCATAGTTGTTGAACTGATTACAATGAAAAAGAAAATGAAAGGTCAAGAAGGCTATGTTATTAAATGAGACATAAATAGTACTTTATGTAACTAGAGCTGTCACATATAGAGAAGTGATAAGAATCTCCGACAATATTTTAGATTAAGCAGACAAAACCTCGGACGCTGCCATGATTTGACTGATTGTTTTGTGCTCTCCAAATATTTCTCTGCAGTTTGAACTTCAATGCAGCACTTTGGGGAGGTTTAAGACTGAGCAATGAGGCTCTGTCTCATGATTAGTAGTAAGTGAGGGAGTGAGCTTCTCTCTGTCTTTTAACCTGCCACCAAGTGAGGTCTCACCAAGAAGCTGTCACCAGACAACATAGACTGGTACTTTCTTCCCTGGACATCCCAACCTCCAGAGTGCTGTCCTTCATAAACTACCTAGTCACCAGTACTGGCATGACGGCAAGGACAAAAATCTTAAGAAGAAACAAAAAGCTAATAGCGAAAACTTTTAGGAAACACAGGCTTTTTTTTTTTTTACATTTTTATTTATTTATTTATTTATTTTTTCCATACATTGTTTTGTTTTATTTTTTCCATTCAAGAACATAATTAAAGAAATAAATTTTTTTTTCCTTTCTTCCCCTTCTCCCGGTCCCCTCCCACTACCCCCCCACCCCTCCTTTCAATGATAACAATACAAAGACATTAAAGGAACAGGATGAAGGGCCGGAAGCCTAGTCAGTTCTTTGAAGTGTTTGATACATTGCGACATATCAATCAGACAGCACACCAAGCCTTTCCTGCTTATCAGAACAGTGTGTGATGACCCACAATCACACAAGGCTTTAAACGTTTTCTTCTAGGATAGTAGTTATGTTGCTATTTATTGCAATAGATCGTGATACTTTAAGAAAATCATATACTACTCTATATATTGGTGTTGATAGGTTGGTATGGGAAAAAAAGCCCATCAACAAATTTGTTTGTGTATATGCTCAGAATTAATGTAAATACTGCCATACATACTTAAATATGTAAAGTAGAAACATTTCTTATGGCTGTAAATTAATAAGCTACACAAACTGGCCATCCATCATCTCCTGCCCACAGTAGACACAAATTAAAAACAATGTCAAAAGTAATTAGCAGCTAGTGCTTTGAAGTGCTGTGTATGTTGTATTATTGGCTACATATCTCTTTTGTGTAATCAAAGATGCAAAATTTCTCTAAAATACTAAATGAGCCATAAAAGTAAACATGTAACAAAATGGAATAAGGAGAAAGTTGAGCCCCTAAGTCTTTCTGTGCAGGAAAATGGTCTAAATTCCACGCTAGAATAAGCTACTCACTGATATTTGAAGTCTTTGTAATTTAATCATATTTTCTTGACATTTTATTATTTTTCTTAATGATAATACTGTAATTTACTAAGTACCTATAATATATCAGACTTTGTACACATATTTCTTAATTCTTGATGCTTATGGATTATTGCAAAAGAACTAAAGAACCATTATTTGGAAAGCTAGAACATAAATAAGGAAAAAATTAAGCAAGCTCCAAAGTTCAGAGAAAGTAAACATTTCAAGGTAAGAGACCAAAACTCAAAGACAGACTGACAATAGAGCATATTTTTAAGTATCTGAGAAAATAGGCACCAATAACCCAGGTTGGCATAGTCTCTTTAAAACTTTAAACCCATATCTCTGGCAGACCAACACAGTCAAGTCATTGGTAAATCCAGATGGAGGACAAAATGAGTTTCCAATTAAAATGTACTTGAAGTCCCAGTATATCTTTGTTGTGTTCATTTATATGTTATTATTATGTCATTCATATCCTAACTTTTTTTTTACTATAAGTGGTTGTCATACTTTTTGTTTAATTTTATTAGTAAATATTATACAGTAATTTTTACTGGGCTTATATCTACATTTTATTATAAATTATGAGGTATAATCTCACCAATGGAATATTGCTAGGATGCATAAATAACCTCTGATGTGACAACTAAAAATCACACAAAAGACTCTAGAAGATATATACCACAAAGATACAGTAGTGTAGCACGATTAATAAAAACACAGAGACAGCAATTAGGGCTCATCCTGAAGGTCAGAAAAACAAAACAACCAGTCACTGGCTCTTACCTCTACCTCAGTCTAAAATGGCGATCTATCCTCTCGTAATGTTAGAATGAGATTTTGTGTAAAAGCTGTCTCCTCCCATCTTATATTACTCTCTAGTGCTGGAATTAAAGGTGTGCACCACGACAGACTGGTTTATAGAATGGCTATTGGGATTAAAGGTGTGTGTCACCACTACCTGGTCAGTAAGGCTGATCAATATGACTGTTTCGCTCTCTGAACATCTAGCAAGCTTTATTTATTAAAATACAAATGAAATATCACTACACAGTAGAGACACGGGATACTTATTCATGCATTAAAATGTGGTTATTCTTAATTATTTCCAAACAAATATCTATTTAATTGAATTGATTACCTTTATCTTGCTTCTATGCCTAATGACCTTGACAGTCTTTTATGGGATGGTTACATCTTACTTTAAAAGATTTAATGTTGACTAAATGTTAAGGGTAGACCAAAGATGCACTCAATATCCAATTCTTTGTTATCAGCCTATTACGGTTTTGTTTACAAAGACTCAACTGAGTAACATGAAATGAATTTTGAACACGGATCAGTACTGGAGTAAAGGCAGAGACTATTCTGAAGACTTCTGGGAAGGGAGCAGAAACTGGTATACTGCTGCCAAATTATTTAAATCCTGGTAAATTAGAACAAGCCAGCTGGAACAATTAGCAGGACTTCTAGTAGATGAAGAATTTTATGAAGTTCATTAATCTAGAGTAAACTTTCTTTATTTTCAAAGAAAAGAAACTGAGTTAATTTTATAAAGATAGTATGAGATGCAGAGTTGTGAATACCTGGAAAACAGGAAACTAGAGAAATTACAAAGAGGCAATGCTTTCCCTGGGGTGAAGAGTTCAAAGCTCTTGTCACAATGAGTAAATGTTTTGATTTTCATTTATATGCAATAATTACTACTAGTTTCTGGCAGTTCCAAATACTATTTTGATATTTCAGAAAAACATGGTGTTCAAGAAAGGGTGCATAGTAGATTGCATAGAAAGAAGATTTTGAGTCTGTGTTTGCAAATTCCTTTAAAAAATGGTGGAGGCAGCCACTAAATGAGTCTTGATTTTTCCCAGCTCAAAGACCAAATCCTCAGGTGTCCATCAAATATAAAGAGATAACAAGAGGAAACACTGCAGGCTAAGGGAAGGACCAGAATACAAATCTTTTCCTAGCTTAAATAAAGCTTACCAATTCCATTGAGTCAAAGCGAAAGATGTTGTACAACCCCTAGGCGCAGTGAATATGTTCTGTAAAGAAAACACAACATTGTTTTATTCCAAAGAGGACCTTCTTAACTTAGTAATAATGCCTTAATCAACAACCAGTAAGATTCAGCTCATTAGATCCTTCTAGAAAAGAGTTAAAAAGTAAAATAAAATTGATGGGGGAAGAGCCACTAGCCAATCACCTCAAGTTGGGGTGTGGCTACTGGGACCCCAGGTAGAAAATCGGGAGAACACAGGTACGCGCTCTCTCCATGCGGTGTCCGCCAGAGGGATTGGATCACGACTTTGGTAGAGTGAGTTCCCTTTTCCTTTCATTAAAAATACCTGTTTCTATTGAGCTGGCTTGGTTATTGATTTGTGCAGACTTGATAATTCATCGACATAAAATAGATGTCAACAATTTAGGCTATTTCTTTCTTAAAACAATTTAATTTGAATGAGCTTTAAGAAATGTATCTTGTATAAACTTTTCCTGTGGTTTGTTAACATGTTCATTTTTTGTTATGAACACTGTTACCTGGAGACTGCATTTGAACGACCTGTCTTCAGTTACTCCTTTGCTCACAAATGTGAGCTCCCATCCTATTGACCAGATTTCTTCAGAAGCAGACTCATTGTGTCTTCCATCTGCTCTTAAGTGATGCACACTTTTCAGACATATATAAATATATTTTTCATCACTTCAAAGTATTTTAAGTAAAATGTAAAATAAATAAAATAATAATAAGATAATGTAAGCCAATTTAAGATACAAAGAAAGAAACTGTCATTACAGAATTCTAAATTAATTAGCATGAATTCTGTAATGTGAATAGCAGCAGTAAGGTTTCCTTCCAAGTGAACTACAACCAATTTAAGCTCATTGTTATCAACACTAACAAT